>JZKD02S0616412.1:461180-504313 GCA_000966675.3 Picea glauca
ATGAAGAGTAAATCACATTCATTGATTTGGGAGGACGACTAAGAATATGCCAGCATCTTCAATTGTTAGCCATCAAATTAGAATTTTAGATTAAAAGGTGATTAATTATGCCCATTACCAATAGGTAGATGTAAGCCTTTCTGACGTAATTAAGGTTTGGATCAGCTTTACACAATTCACATAAGAGCTTTATATAGAGATATAATCAAAACAAAACAAGAGATTTAGAGTTTGAGTTAGTTTTATTTGTATTAAGATTTATTTATGTTAAGATTTAATAGAGTTAAGATTATTTATATTAAGGTTTATTTTATAATTACAAAAACACACTATAAATGAAAACAAAGAAATATATTCTTGTTATGATGAAAACTATGATTAGCATGTGTATATCAACCATTTTTAAATGTGGTTTTGCTAGTATTATGTATAATAACAAGGAGGTAGAAAATCTGATTTAAACTATGATCATAAATGAGCTTCATTTTTATTGATAGATAATAAAACAACAAAATTAAATTTATATATTATTATAATACAAATTAATTTTATATATTGGTATATTATTATATTATAATAGTACATAGAAATTTTTTATATATTATTATGTATAATACAAGAGTAGCTGGGAATTATTAATCGAGATAAGTTTAATTCGTTATTTGATAATATGTCAAGGGAGCAAATAAGATATACTAACATAACAACTACACTTGCCTGACAGATAATTATCAGTCTGTTAATCTTAAGCTTAACACAGCAAATGAAATTCGATACGCTGCAAAAACGTCTCCCAAGCTAAATTGATGTTGCAAACAAATCCAGTTTTCATATAATCTTTAAATTCTTATCGGTCAGTTCCAAGGACATTTCATTGAAAAACCATATGAAGTATACTTTTCCAGATCAATGATTTCTTTAATATGGATTACCTAATTGAGTTGGACATGTATTAAAATTTCATAAAAAAAAATCTACAACAATGACGAAACGTTTCCTTTGCTCAACAATCCATCCTTCATTTTTACAATATAGCTATATCTCGGCGGTATGACATACAATCACAAATTATGTTAATGAGTTCTGACATTCGTTACATGCTAACGGCAGTTTCCAGTCTCCATGTCTCAGAAAAATCCCCCTCAAATAGCATGCCTTGGCTTACAAAATCTCTGTTCATATAATCCTGCAGCTGGCTCGCATTCCAGGCATTTTCGTACTCTGCAAACTGTTGAAAGTTTTCGAAGTCATCTTCGAAGTGCCAGTTTTCACCCAGGAATTTGAGATCTGAGCTCTCCCACAAACCCTCGAAGGGTTCCTTAGGAGATATACAGGCTTCTTCTTTCAAGTCCAGAACGGGGCTCGGGGGAATGCCGAGGTCATCATCTGAAGCTTCCAGGAGATAACACAGATCAATCCTCGAGTCCGCATCTACGGTTTGGCCTTCGCGGCTGCTAGAAATATCGGGGGCCGCTGAGTTATCCAAAGAGTTGGAGCGACAAGAAGTGGAACAGGTTGCGGCAATCTCCTCTTCCAGGCTTTTCATGACTCCATTTACGAGCTCCTCACTGGGAGCGCATTCTTCTTCTTGTTCGTCGTCCGCTAAGTTTGGACCTAATTGCAGTAGATGAAGAAACCGGTCTGTCTCTTCGCCGTGGAAGCGTTTCGGCTCTCGGACGTAAATGGACTCCGGCTGAGCCTCGGACTCGCGGCCGCGTTTTCTAAACGTATCAGACATGATTGAGAGGTGGCCCGAAGATTCTAACACGGAACACAGCGGAGGTGCAGAGACGAGAAGAGGATGATAGTCCGGCTGCAGCGAAGAACTGTTCTTCGTGCTATTATTGCCGAGATAACTATAAGTGCTGATACAATAGCAGCAGACAGCGGAATTGGCTACATAGAGCTATTATAGATAGCATCTCAGACTTTTTGAACAAGCAAAGCAATAGACGGAAAGCCTTGTATATAAAAGGTAGGAGGGATTTGGGGGATGTTGGAACAGCCTGGCATAGCAAGAGAGGTCAAGAACGGTATGGAGAATCGCGGGCAGCTGGCATGGCCCTTGTCTGCCATCTTTGTCTATTTTAATAATTCTAAAAAGTCTGCTTCACGGTAGTGGGGATCAGTTCAAAGATTTTTAGGTTTTGAACTTGTGATTTCTCGATAATACATGTTTTTAATCATTGGGCTCACTCAGGTGTTGTGAAGGTGGTCACAGATTTATTTTCATATTTACTTAAATCCTGGTCAATCGAATCATAGTTAGGTTTAGAGTTTTTGACTATTAATTAAATATAATGAATGAACAGTCAGAAACGCACATTTCCATCTTAACTTTTAATATCTTTGTGGATTTTGCACGGTGATAATCCATATTATATTTAGAATTTTATATAAGTAAAGATCGTATCAGTAACATTATAACATAACCCTCGTCATGTTTTGAAGTCCGAAGCCATTGAAAACACCGAGATGTTGTTCAGATACCGATATGCTGTCTAGGTGAAGACCAAATTTCATAACCACTTTCTTAACTATTAAAAGCTATGATGTTTGTGGCTCACATGTAATGTTGGAATGGATTCCCCATAGTCCCAAACCTACCCTTCATGTGTGACTAAGAGCACTAGAGTTTATGCCTCGCTGTCCGTATCGCGAGCATAGAAGGTGAGGGGTATCAAAGTCATGGGATGCCGTCAGGCAGAAGAAACCCGGACCCCTAAGTGGGTGGGAGAATGTGTACGGAAAATAGGCTGGGCTCCTCACGGGAACACCTAATAATGTCATCTTCCGAATCGACGAGCCGTAGAGCTCGAACCACAGAGTCCAGACAGCTTTTCTGAAATGATAAATCATAAATAAAGGCTCCACAGCTCGCATACAATACGTTTTAATGAAAATGATAAAAAAAATAAAACCACTACAGGCCACAAACAAAATGCCGGCGACTAAACATGGAAAAAATCTTATCGACAAACACGAGGCAATCCACAAGTTGTACATCATTGGCCGCATGAAATGTCTGGGCCAATTATAGGTAAGACATGGGATAATTATAGGTGAGGTTGAAGGAAGAGATTCTCTTAGGACACACATCAGGCATTCCCGATGCCGGTTGCCCAGTGTCCGTTCCAGGCTTCCAGGTCGGCTCTGTCAACCAAGATACCCAACTGTCATGTCGCAAGTGGCCTCGTTGTCCTTCCCAGGGTCTCTTTGTCCATCAAGCAAACGTTCTCCATCCTTTCCTTGGTCGTCTTCTCCATCAAGCAACACTTAATACATACGTTTGACTAGAAGCCTTGTCCACTAGGTACATCAAGTTTTTGGGCTTCGTCCCTTCGTCTAGATGTTTGCCCATTGCTTGGACAAGTCGGTCTCGCTGAAGGCGACAAAACGGGACAGTTGGTTGGAGAGCGCTGAGAGCCCTTACCTGCAACTTATCATGGAACTATGTGAAGTGGCAAGTTAGCATACACCTATCAAAGGTCAGCTTGGAATCGATTACAAAACCATCGAAAAGAGGGTTAAAACCACAAAAAGAAGTTAACACGATGAATCATCATAGTTCCAACTTTTCCTTCACGTTTATGTGTTAACGATTCATTGTTGGTGAATGTCGAAAGGCTTAAGATCAAACAAAGAATATGTAAAGACTTAAGAATATGAAACGGTTGATTGCAATTATGTGTCTGCTATAAGTAAACGTGACACAAATGTAAATCTAATACTGTAAAATGATAAAAAGTTAATAGTGGAGTAAATTTGTAGTTTCATTTAAGTTTGTTAATCATTTGAATGTGGCAATTAGATGGTCACATAGTAATTTCTTAATCATATTAAGTAAATGTTAAAATGCAAACAAGTTAACTAAAGATTTTAAAAATACTAGAAAGTTATGAACATGAGATTTAGTTCATTGATTTGGAAGGACCACTAAAAATATGCTAGCATCTTCAATTGATAACCATACAATTGAAATTTATGGTCAGAAGATTATTAAATGTGCCCATTGTCAATAGGTGTAGGCCTTTTAACGTAATTAACAATATGAATAATCATAGTTCCAACCTACTCTTCATGGTTATGTTTTAGTTTCTAACGAGTAAATTAACAATCTGAATCATCATAGTTCCAACCTACTCATCTAAATCATCATAGTTCCAATCTAATCTTCATGGTTATGTTATAGTTTTAGCAACTAATGATTTCCTCATGGTTATGTTTTCTCTTTAGCAAATAATGATTAGCTTAAGGATCATCTTAATGGATTCACATGGGTAATCCACATCATTGACTTTTTCATTTTCATCCTTAGATACTTCCACACTGCAATAGCGAGGTATCATTGGGAAATTGTAAAGGTCCTTTTATAATTTGCAGAGACATTAGCTAACAATGCTTATATTGTTATTTTTTTAAGGTTTAGGCTAAAGGGCCGAGTGTTTGGCTTTTTCCACTTTTCCACGTCTAACTTATTGGCAACGACGTGCATTCAACTCCGTCTCAACCCTTCCACCCCCACATATTATCTAATTCACTCTTCACTCCTTCACCAATGAGTAACCTTACATCCTCTCTACATTTAATAGGCAATTCAACCTAATGTTCTTTCCCTCCATTTCAAAACGGCAATGCATTCTATGTGTCAATGTTCATATTCCCTCCTTTGGTCCATGAAATTGAAACCGCCCTCTATTTCTCCCTTGTCTATGGCTCACCATGGAGAGTATTATAGGGAGAGGAGAGTTCTCCAATGACAAGAAGTGCTAAACTTGAAGGAAGAATTTTACACCATCTCCACTCTTAAAATTGTAAAAGGTTTTAGTCCATATCCACTCTTAAAATTGCTATATTTTATTTATTTACAATTCCAAACAAATCACTAACCTCATTGCAATTTCTAGATCGGAATTTTAGACGTAAGTTGAATCTATAGTTCATACATGGTTTTCTCAAAACAAACTATTTGATCGACTTACAACCTCAATTCAATTGACAAACTTCCATCATTGGTGGAAGTGGGAAAAATCAAAGTAAGGCCTTCATAAGCAATACCTCCAGGTCCCATTAATATGGGTATTAGGACACCTAAAAGTATGGGCATCTAACGTACCCAACTCCCTTGATGGGCCACGTTACTAATAAATTGACTAACATACCAATTCAAATGTGGAAACATACACAAAATGACATGCAAGCTCACACAATTATCAATAATTCTTAAAAAATTGATTGCAAGTGATTTAAATATGCACAACAACAGTTAAACACAATATAACATAAATTAAACACAATGTTCAACATAGCATTCACACACAAAAAAAACACAATGATCGGATTACTTACCTTTTTAACTGTTAACACAATCGGTTGTAGACATCAAATGTTCCACTCTACTAGATATTTTGTTGCTCCAATTCTCTCAGTAGCAAGCACCCCCAAGATGGGGCTATGATTTTACAAGGATGGGAAAGTTCCAATGGGTTTCTACAATCCACTCAAATAACTCAAATACCCACTAAAACACTGTGACACAACTCCTACAACAATTCCAATCGTCCATCTCTCTTCCCCATTAGTCTACACAACCCAAGGTATGAGATCTCATTTTTTGCACCACATTTCCTTAAATAATCTCCATCCCTTCTAGGGCCCCAACACACACAAGCCATGAATCTCTCTACTAGGCACTCCAAGGAATCCCTTTGTAGTAGGAGTTCTCACAACAACAATCTAACTTGCTCTTAGGTAGTTTTCTCGATAGGAATTCACTCAAAAACATAACAACCTAACTCTTCATGCAATATCCAACTCCAACAAGTTGTATTTTCATACAAAATGGTTTCCTACTCTTTCTCAACACTAAACTCTAGTTTTTCCTGGCTCCATTCTCCACTGCAAAAATTCTTCTTCTTCCTACTTGAATTTCCTCTTCTCCCATGCTTGCTTGATTCTTACTCTTCCAACAAGGATGATTACACTAGACCCATGTCATCATAACTAAGTGGAATCACTTTCTCATCCAACCTCTTACATGAATTCATTGATGCTTGAGTTATTAATAAGTCAAAGGGAGAAACAACTAAAAGACAAGTTGATTTATGAGGGTGGATTAAGACTCATGGCTTGTGGAAACCCCTCAAAACCCCCAGTAAGTCCCCTCTCTTGCGGAACCATAGAGCAACATTACTTTGGTCCTTACCCATCAGGTAGCCAAGGATGTTTTTCACTTTATTATTTTTCAATGTACAATGTTTACATATTACATCGTTTGTCCCTCGACCATTTATAATATTTACAATTATACAAAGCTACATCAGGGATCAAAATTGGGGTGTTGCAATCCCCTCCCCCTAAATTTTGCATTGTCCTCAATGCACATCACCATACAGGTACAAAATATTACATCACAATACTCAATAATTTCATCGTTTAATTACTCATGCAACCATTCCAACCATCAATCTCATGTTCCCCTTAGCTTGCACAACCCAAGGAAGTGTACCCCTTCTTTGCACCACAATCCCACAGGCTATCCCAGTTCCCTTCTAAGCCTCCAGCACAGGCCAGACATGAACTCTCAGAGTTGTGGCTCAAGGAACTCTAGCAGCAACAAAATGGAATCCTTTTACACTTTTGTACAAATGTACATTTAGATTCCCTCAAAATATGCAAAAGGATGCATGTACTCTTCTTGAATGTCCTCCTCATGATCCCACGTGGCATCTTTAGGATCATAATAGGTCCATTGGACCTTTACTAGGATGGTGTCTTGATTCCTAAGCATTTTGAATTTCCAGTCTAGGATGTGCATTGGCTCCACCCGAAGTCCCCTTTGTGCTCCACCTGGATCATAATCCAATCAATCATGTTGTTAGGATCATGTGCATACTTATTTAATAAATACCTATGAAACACATTATGAATCCTCATGGATGCAGACAATGAAATCATGTATGCAACTAGGCCTATCCTTCCTATAATTTCAAATGGCCCACAATATCTTGATGTCAACTTTGAAAAACTTCCCAACTTCAATGAGATCCTTTTTTCCTTTACTTTCAAAAGCACATGCTCGCCCACTCTGAGTTCCCTATGCACTATGTCCTTGTCTGCATATCTTTTCTACCCATCTTGTGAAGCCTTTAAATTTTTCTTTATCTTTACCATATGCTCTTCCATTTCTCTTACCAATTTTGGCCGAATAACAGTTTTATCTGCTAGGTTATCCCAACTTACTGATTTGTTACATTTTCTTCTTTATACGGTTTCAAATGGGTTCATCTTTCATAATGCATAATACCAATTTGTTGGCATCCAAGGTTTTGTATAATATGCACACACACCAAAAAGAAAACATAGTGCACGCACCCATGAAAATAAAATGCAAAATGTTGTTGGATCATTTCACACTTTGCATGCATCCTTGTTAATGCTGGGGGTTGAAGACACAAGTTTCATCCAGAGTTGACCAACAAAAACCCCAAGACATCAACATATCAATCCTCAACCAAATACTAAATAAGGTGTCACACGAGACACCATGAGGATCAAAGACACCGTATGGTCTTGTGTCGATAATGATGAAGGACTAATTGCACTAAATTCCATCCAGGTTAGAACTCATACAATCCATTGAAAACTACTTAACGACTAACAGTATGTAATAACAACACACACATTCAATTGACACATGAATAATACATCATAAGACCATAATCATTGCAGCTTTATCTTCATTCCTCCATCACAAACATGAATTAAGAAACTCATAAATTGACAACAACATAGCCTTGTTCTCTTATACATTTTCTGAGTGTTACATTACACATCACCATGCGCTTCTCTTCAGACTTCAAAATGTTAAAAAATAAGACTTACAACCAGTGATATTACAAAACCTAGGCTGAGAGCGAGCTCAAAGACAACAATACCCACAACCATCAACTAATAACCAACTGAGAAAAAAAATTAAAATGAAGAATTATTGAAATAGTTAATTACAATTTTAAGTATTTGAATAAATTTGGATTTCTGAAATTAATCCAAAATCACACTTTACTAGTGTTGAAATCACATTTTTTTATAAATTAAAATTCTCCACCCAATTGTGATGTAATTAAGAAGAAAAAACATTCAGAATAACGGGGATATATTGAAACCTCGTATTCCATGCTAAAATTTAAAGCAAGAATTTAAGAGTAAATTGGAAACACATGTATGACATGAATGGCTAGGTTAGATGTTTCTACATGGTACCTTCAAACAACTCAGGAATGCACTAGTTTGTGGAATAGTTATAATGTTTGTTAAAGAGAATTTATTTTCAGATTCATAATAGTTTGAGTTTGCCATGATTGAAATTTATGAAAAAATTATTTTGAGGATTTTGTTTCATTTTAAATATATCTAAATATTAAAAAATAGATAATAGTTTTGAATTGACCAAAAATTTAACTTAGGTTATATATCGTATTTCGACAAAAGAAAGAAAGATCGCTACATGTTTAGTGAACTCCCTAATTTACAAGGCATGTGAGAAGATATTATATATCTAGGTTAGGATCATGAAGACATAGATTAGAAGCCTGGCCACACGCTACCAATGAAATGGAGTCTAGGAGAGACAAGCTCAAGAAAAAAAAAATCCACTTCTGGCACACTATCCGGTCAGATATAGCGGGAACTTGGTAGTAGGTGGATTAGTTTAGCAGTTTGTTAAGATTGAACCGCCACCAAATTATGAAATCGTAGCAACCAAAACAGGTTAGTGGAGAGCCAAATATAGGTAGTCCCAAACCTACCCTCCATGTGTGACTAACAGCACTAGAGTTTATGTCGCGATGTCTATATCATGAGCATAGAATGTTAGGGGTATCAAATTCATGGGATGCCATCAGGCAGAAGAAACCCGAACCCCTAAGTGGGTGGGAGAATGTGTAGTAAAAATAGGTTGGGATCCTAATGGGAACACGTAATAATGTCATATACAAAACAAACGACAGTGGAATATTCTGAATCGATGAGTTGTAGAGATCGAACTACAAAGTCTAGACAAATTTCCTGAAATGATAAATCATAAATAAAGGATCCACAGCTCACAAACAAAATGTTTTCATGAAAACAATAAAACAAATAAAACAACTACAAGCAAAAAACAAAATGTCGGCAACTAAACATGGAAAAAATCTTATCAACAATTATAGGTAAGGTTGAAGGAAGAGATTATCTTCCTTCGCATCCGATGCAATCTCTTAGGAAAAACAATAGGCATTCCACAAGTTGTACATCATTGGCTGCATGAAATGTTTGGGTGGTTGGCCCCGACGCCGGTTGCATAGGGTCCGTTCCAGCCTTCCAGGTTAGCTCTATCAAACAAGATACCCAACTGTGATTTCACAAGTGGCCTCATTCCCCTTGTCGGGGTCACTTTTTCCATCAAGAAAACCTTCTCCATCGTTGCCTTGGTCGCCTTCTCCATCGAGCAACACTTAATACATATGTTTTACTAGAAGCCTTGTATGCCATGTATGTCAAGTTTTTTTCCTTGGTCACTTCATTTAGATGTTTTCACATTGGTTGGACAAGCCAGTCTCGCTAAAGGCGACACAACGAGAAAGTTGGTTGGGGAGGGATCTGTGAGTTATCATGGAACTATGAAGTGGCAAGTTAGCATACATCTATGAAGGGCCAACTTGGAATTGCAATTACAAAACCATAACAAAGCATGTTAAAACCCCAAAAAGGAGTAAGTTAACACGATGAATTATCATAGTTCCAACTTCTCCTTTACATTTATATGTTAACGGGTAAATTAACAATCTGATTTCCTCATGGTTATGTTTTATTTTTAGCAACTAATGATTAGCTTAAGGATCATCTAAGTTTTAGTGGTTTCACATAGGTAATCCACACCACTTACTTTTCCATTTTCATCATTAGATACTTGCACAATGCAATAACAAGGTATCATTGGGAAATTGTAAAGGTCCTTTTATAAATTATAGAGACAATAGCTAACAACTTTGCTTTTTTTTTTAAAGGCGTAGGCTAAAGGGTGGAGGGTTTGGAATTTTTTCGTTGACTTCTTTTCCACGTGTAACTTATTGGAAACGATGTGCATTCAACTTCGTCTTGACCCTTCCGCTCTCACGTATTATCTAATTCATTGTAACAACCCAAATTGATTAATTTTATCATAGTTTTTAATTTGAATTTAATTAATTATTAAAATATATTAAATGAGTCTTTTATTATTTTATTATTAAAAGGTGGGTGAAGTAATTAATGGGGGGATAAGGCTGTTTGGGGAATTAATGAGGAGGATTTGAGGGAGGATGATAAGGAAGGAGGGGGAACTTGGAAGGGCATCTCATTTTTTATTTTGGGTTGAGAATTTCTGAAGGAGGAGGAAATTGGAAGAATAATTTTAGGGAACTCTCACAGGGCACTGATGTTGCTGGGAATATTGGGCTCGGGAGACAGGAAACCGCAAGGATTCCTGGAGCTAGGGAGCCGAAGAGGCTATTCCTAGTTGGCTAGGAGGTTAATATTCAGTTGGGCAGTTTGGGCAAGGTCTAGAACAAGAGAACCAGGGAAAAAATCAACCAACCTACAGGTAGAGGTAAGTATTTTATTATGTTGATGTTGTGATTATGTTGAGGTATTTATTTCATTATGATGTTTATCAGTTTACTCCTAGTATAAAGAAAAACCAAAGAAAAACCATGAAAGAAAACAGTAAATTAAATTGCAGATTATTTCAGTAGCAAACAACAAAGTAGATATTTATTTATTATTGAGGCCTTGGAATAGGTGGGCATTACATACGGTTTCAGAGCCCGGTTTCAAAATTGAAACCTAGGGCTTGAACAAACACTTAGTTGTGAAAACGAGTTCCTAAGATAACATGTAACCTACAACCTAGAAACCATTATTTACAAGGATGAAATTCCCAAGGAACCCAGAATTATGAAGCCCTAGAAAATCCCTAATATGAATATTTGGATGCCAACTATTGTGGATTTATAAAGGCTAAATGACAGTGTTGGGATTGCAGAAGTGAAACTCTTCACATTCGTTGCAAGTCTTACTATTTCACTCTTGTACCCATTCTGTCATTTTTATCCATGTCTTTAGTGTCTACATTCAATATAATCTGCATGACTAATAGGGGAATTAAGTGAAGAAGACAATGAATTAAAACAAAGCTTCTAACAGGTGTATAGTAACACCCAAAATGAATAAATAAATAATAAAAATTACAGTGAATAGAAGCATAATCTATGTTCCTGGGCTTTCCCTTGTTTTGGGTTTTATTCTTGCGGCTATTTGGTGTAATTAAATGTAGTTGTCATTTTTCTGCACTAACAATTCTTAAGAGGAAAACCCAAAATAACAACAGAGAAAGAAAGAAATGAACACAGTAAACAAGTAGTAAACGAGCATTCATATTCAATTGTTTTTTTTTATATACTGGAGAGATAAAAAAAAAACCTTTTGGGAAACCAAAAATTCCATTGTTTACTCATAAAGGTGATATGTGTTACAGTACAAAACAAGTTGTACGAGAGAGACAAACTGCCTCTTGGCTTATTGCATGGTAAATAAAATCCAATCCTCTATGTCCTCCTCCACAATCTCATCTGCCCACAATTTCTTCCCCAATGTTAGTCGTGTGCCCAAATGTGAAATTCGACTTTGCCCACTCCAAACATAAACATTGTTTCCAACCATTTTATATGATCTTGTTGCTCAGAGTTTCCTTTACCATTGTTATCATCAGAAGAAACCAATTGCCCATCAATCAGAGTAGATTGCTTGGCACTGTGAATCTTTGTTGTGAAAAAAACAACTTTTTCAATAAGAACTGCACTCTAATCAAGTATTCTGATTGGATTAGATGTTTGTTCCCCGGAAGATGAGGAAAGACAAATGTTTGAGATAAAAACACATAGATTAATACCAACAGATTCTTGTAATTGAGCAACAGAATGATCCAAGAAATTCAAAACCTCCTCTAATAATTTCTCTTGTAAGTTGATTTCTGAAGTTGACATGGAGACACCTCTACTAAAGTGGCACATAGAAGATTAAACCTTTTAGCCACCATGCGAGTTGGAACTATACTAGGTAACGGTTTAGCAGGACAATCCATAATTTTTTTTTGCCAAAATAATGGTATAGTTTTCCCATCCCTTCCTTTTCCAGTAACTGCAAATCGTACAGAGGTAGACCACTAAGTGACTGTTTCAACAATTGTTTGCAATAGTCTTGTTCCCATAACAACACATAGCCACATGGACGAGGAGGATCTCACAAGAGGGGCCCAAAAGCTGTGCACCCAACATCCAAGAACTAAGTCACAAGGCACCGAGGAGACCCCGCATGGGGCCAAAACATTTTTTCTCTACAATGTTAGAGATACAGCTTACATCTGTTGTAACTGTGAGTTAGCCTTACAACTGTTGTAACTGTGAGTTAGCCTTACAGTTGTTGTAACTTTGAGTTAGCTATTGTAACTATGAGTTTCTAGGTTAACTATTTTTAGCTAATCAGATCCACTTTCTTAGGATCTAGATTGTTAGGAGTCAGTGATCTGGAAGCTATATATGTAACCTCCATTTGCCTGTGTAATACATTCTATTATTGTGTGTTAATCTTGTGCAATGACTACTCTCTCGATTTCCAAGTTGGTATCAGAGCAAGGACTGCCCTGACTCTCTCATGAGAGGGGCTGGAAGATGAGAGAAGAGTGATAAGTTGATTCCATTGTAGGAGTAGATTAGGTTAGAGGGTTTGAATTTCTAAATTTTATGTGTGTTTTGTGAGATTGTTGTGGGGGAATCTCCTTGTGAATAAAGGATCACTGCATAGGAGAACTGACGAGGGTATCGCTGCCCAGATATTCGCTGATCAAACTGTCAGAGGTTAGATGCCTGTGCATTCGTTGATCAGTGACAACTGCGTGGAAGAAAAGAGATCCGTCACATCACCTGCGCTCACCTCACATTTTTTAAGATTTGGAAACTTGCAGCCTTCTCATTCCGTAGCAGCCAATGACTGCTTACCAGATCTGTTGATGGTTGTAAAACATGTTTATTAACACCATATCTGCTTTGGCGTTGACAACAGGGTTTGATTTTCTCTCTGCCAAAACTCTGATTCCCGCTGCAATGGGTGGACTTTATGTTCGGCAAGTGTTTGAGTTGGTTTGGTATATTTGTTGTAGTGTTACATACAGTGTAATGTGATTTGTGTATGTTATATTATTTTTTGTTTGTAAAATTATATTGTCAAGAAACACTCAAAGAACAGAGTGATATAACTCAGGTATGTAGTTCTTGATGTTCTTTGGAGCTATAAGAACGAACGCATAACTAGTTTGAAGTCTGTTAAAAGCTAGAGATTTTTGTTGTATTTCGGTGCTTCAAGATCATCAGTTAAGGTTTATCATTATATTGATGAGTGTGTGTAAAAAGGTCATTTTGTAAGATCGATTACTGATTATTTCAGTATCGAGACTATTCTTCGGGGTAGTTTAGAATCGTTGATCCTATAGATACTTCAAAGATGGTCGGAAGCAGTTGTATTTGTGTTGTATGAAGTGGTAGCTCGAAGATGATGGGAGAGAAAGAGTGTGTCTATGAAGTTCAGAGATGGGTATAACTGCATATGAGGACCAGTGAGACAAACATGACAAAATTTGTGTTGTAACCTTTTTGTTATGTTTTATAATTTGTGATTGTAATATTTGTAATGTAAGCATTAAGGGAGGGTGTTAGAGATAATGCTTATAGCTATTGTAACTGTGAGTTAGCCTTACAACTGTTGTAACTGTGAGTTAGCTGTTGTAACTGTGAGTTAGCCTTACAACTGTTGTAACTCTGAGTTAGCTGTTGTAACTGTGAGTTTCTAGGTTAACTATTTTTAGCTAACTAGATCCACCTTCTTAGGATCTAGATTGTTAGGAGTCGGTGATCTGGAAACTATATATGTAGCCTCCATTTGTCTGTGTAATACATTCTATTACTGTGTGTTAATCTTATGAAATGGTTGCTCTCTCAATTTCCAAGTTACAACACCAACTCAGTGCCCAAGACCGAGCACCAAGTCAGATGGGATTTGACTCTGCCTCGCTTTTCATGACCAGTACATGGAGAAGAATTTTGCATAGAAGAAATTAGACAAAGTCTTTGAGCTTTATGCTAATGCCATCGTGCCCATATTTCTGAGCACCTAACAATACATCGAGATTCAAGTCACAAGGAGCATCGCTCACACTAAGGCGAAAAGGAAACAACCCATAGTCTCATTGCTTGAGTACCTAACCACGAGCTAAGAGTCCAAGCATATGTGCTAAGCACCAAGCAGAAATCCTATAGCATCCCTTATGGTTCCAACTTACCTTTTCCCAATACCTGAGTCAAAGATGGCAACCAAACACAAAGCAGCATAGGTAGCAGATTCAAATATGGAAACCAAACACAAAGGGTTGGGGTGCATCATAAATAAGGAAGAATGCATACTTCCCTTTATCGGGTCGACTACTACAGGTCCAGCATTCGATGGATATATGACGAACCAACGTAGGCAAGAATATGTTGTCCAAAGAATAAGATGTTGTCCCGTCAACGCTGTGTCCAAAGCAAATAGTCTCGACTAAGCAAAAAAAAATATAAATATGAAAAGAAAGCTCATTCTTGTCGATCTGAGCATTAAGCTGCATACAGGGTTTCAAAGCTCACAAAAGTTGATACACCGGCTAGCGCCCGAGACCAAGCGTGAAGCCACCAAAGAGCGACTAGGGGTTAGGAAAAGAGGAGTGGGAAAAGGAACAACGAAACAAACAGGTGGGGAAAGGGGTTAAGCTATGCCTCTGAGTTTTGAATTTAATTGTAACACCCTATTTCCCCCAGATTGTAAATATAACTGGGCTGGCCAAGGACTATGGAAAAACTCATAAGTATGAATATGTGATGTAAATGGACCTGCAGGAAGAGGTCAATGAATGTAAATAACAGTTTGAATTTATTGCAGAACTGTTGAGAGGGCATGTGTGGAAAAGAGACCATGATGGTGGTGGAGGGAACCTGGAAAAAAAGGGGTGTTAACTTCCACCAGGAATTAAATACCGTATTTAGACTCCACTGGCCCAGAGAACCAAAAGCGGCTCGCTAGCCCTGAAATTAATGCCTTGCAGGCCGGTAGGTCGATGGCTTGATGAGGGATGGGGAGGTGAACCGCCTATCCGTAGAACCATCATGACTGACCAACGCGAGGGTAATCATGCCACACGCAACCTCGCGAGAGGATAAGGCGTATGGAAGAAGCGATTGAGGGCAGACGCGAGGGGAACTTTGGAATTCTACACAGAGTGAGTGATCGCAGAGAGGAAGGATTACAACCTTCACTCTTGGTCGCTGGAAGACAGAGGGACGCAGGTCTCAGGACATCGTGGTCTCAGCTCGGGGGTGGCTAGTGGTAAATCCAACAGGAGTCACTACACCTACGATTGGGTGGAAACGAGCACCCCTCTCAATAGTTGTACCCATTCCTGAAGTTATTTCTGATAAGTATTTTGTTCATATGGCATCTTGAAAGTTATATGTTGTCATATATGCTCATAAACCTGTGGAATTGTAAATGTTTTCTTGTGTAAGAATGTCTATGTAGTAATTGATGATAAGGAGTAGATATTGGCTCATAGAACTGTGAAATTGTAAGAGGATTGCAGCATGAGAGTGTCCGCGTAATGTTTGACATGAATAAGTTGATATATGCTTATCACAGAGAATACCATGCACGACTTACGTTGATAAATAAATCTAGTTATGCTTAGATTGAGCTAAGTGAGGCTCCCAACCCGTCCTCGGGAAGCTGTTTCCCCTATCCGTCTCCAGGAAAGCCCTGGAATAGATCTCTAGTAGAGATTCCTCTTGTAGAAGGGATACTTAGCCATTCTCGAGAAGATCCTCAAGGAGGAAGAAATCGACGGGCAGGATCTCACAGAGAAGATTGACAAAATCCCGCCAGCCGTCAGATCTCGAGAAGTTGCACCGGAGTTAAACCCTAGTGTGCAGAGAAGGAATCCTAGCCGTTGATCTTGGCAGGACACGTGTCAGCATCCCGGAGAAGTCATCGGGATATTAGGGTCATCGGGGTTGTGTTAAGGCCGAGAATCGAGACCTTGTGATTCTCGAAATCCTGAGAAGGAATCTTAGCCGTTGATCTTGGTAGGACACGTGTCAACATTATGGGAAGTCGTCGGGATTTTGGAAGCGTCGGGGTTTCACAGGCCGAAGAGAACTGAGACCCTTTTGAGTCTCGAAACTCCGACGGAGAATCTCAGCTGTTGATCTCAGCCAGAACACGTGGCAAGAGATCCCGAAGAGTCATGAATCGGGGAGTCGGAGTTCCTGAGAGCAAGGGAAATAGGACTTCGAAAGTCTCGAAATCCCGAGAAGGGATCCTAGCCGTTGATCTCGACAGGACACGCGTCAGACATCAGGGCAGGAGTCGAGATTTCACCCATCGGGGATTCCAGGAGTGAAGAGATTGTTGCATCAGGTTTCACGATCTGCGAAATCAAGATAAGCTTAGCACTGTCCATTGGCACGGACACGTGTCGGAAGATCTGAGGAAGTCGCAAATCGGAGAATCGGGGTTCCCGGAGGCAAGAATCTCTTGCATGTTGGAATTGCGATTCGCGATATCCCGATGGGAGTTTTAAACCGTCCATCTGAAGGGACACGTGTCAGAGGATCCCTAGGGGTCGGGGTTCGGCATTTCAGAATTTCCAAAGACAAAGGAATTGTTGCATTAGAAATCACGATTCCGCGATATCCAACATAACGACGGGAAAGTGGTGACGTGGAGGAATAAGTTCTCACGTGCATCAGGGATCGGTATATCGGGGTTCTCGATGACGAGAGAATTAGTGCCAGAGAAGTTGCAAAATTTCGAAACGCGACGGCCCCACTGTAATAGTGTGGTAGTGGAGGACAGGTGTCAAAGGGTCAACCCTTGTCGGAGTCAACGCCAAGTGATCGGGGAAATCCAAGTGAAAACCCCGACGAGATCTGAGCCGTCCGTTCACACGGGACAGGTGTCAGGGATCGAACGAAAGTCGCAGATCGGGAAATCGGAGTTCTTGAGGTCATGAGAATCGAGACTTTGAAATTCTCGAAATCCCGAGAGTTAATCTGAGCCGTCCATCTGGAAGGAAGCGTGGCCAAGGATCGGGCGCCGTCGACACTTTGTTCATCGGGAAATCGGGAAACCCGTAAACAAGTGATATGTGCGCTTTGATATCGCGATCCGCAAAAACCCGATCAGTGGGGAACAACTGTCAGAACAGCAGAGGAGGAGGACAACGTCGTAGGGGAGGACAGCTGTCAACTAAACGGAGAATCGGAACTTCGATGATCGGGAATCCTGGGGGTGTATGCACATTGTCGTTTGAAACCTCGTAGCCCCGAAGGGATAAGGTTGTGGTCACGGGAGTTGGTCATATGAGTGGGAGTTGAACTGAGAAGGCTAGCGCGTGACGGAGCGCATCGAGGATCGGAGAATCGCGAGTCCTGTGGGCATAAACATGGTGACATCGCAAACCCTGAAACTCCGACGGGAGCATATGACTGCGGTCATATAGGAACTAGTCACGTGGACTAGAGAGCCTATCCAGAGGGGGCTAAGACCAGGGAAGGAGCTCATCGGGAATCGGGGAATCGAGAGGACAGGGACTCTCGATGGCGGAAAGTCAGAAACCCCAAATCCCGATATTGAATCGGGGATGGGTAGCTCGCTAATGCAACCTTTTTAAGGGGGATTTCTCATTTGTGGGAGATTAACCCAAAATTTTTAAATTACGATAGTGGGTGTGTTACATTAATTAAACCTATAGAAATAATAGAAAAGAGAAATAGGGAGAATGAAGGCCTCCCATGGAGCTCCTTTCTCACTCCATCTTTCTCTTTCTCTTCCACTCAAAAGAAAAGAGCGGTTTGTGAAATCCTAGGATGGAAACTCGGTTCTGTATACCTAATGAACCAAATCAATGTGTTTTCGTAAATCAATGTGACCAATACTTGTAGCGGTTCAACGATATAAGACAACTACTTTGATGTGAGGTGCGAGGATCCCTATATAGCTACTAACTGCACCCAACAACTATAAAAACATGTGGAAGACAATAACCCACTTGCCAAAACAAAATATTTTGGGATTCTAAGTTACATCCCCCATTTAATTATTACCATTGTACTAGTGGGTTTGTATTAATAAATATTGTGCAAATACATCGAGTACGTTGATACAAAGCCCTATCAATATAAGAAGTGGATTGGTTTACGCAAGAGAGGACATTGCAATTTTGAAATTGAGGCCACTTATAAAGGGGGAGAACCTGTGAAGGTTTTGGATGTGGTAGGTGGAGTCGGTCGAGGTGACAGGTTTTGGATGTGTTAGGTGGAGTCGATCGAGGTGAAGGAAAGCTCACGACATGAAGTGAAGAGATGTGGTAGAATTACAAATTCAGATTTGCCAGATTTTATTATCCTAAAAGATAATAAGCTATAAATGTGGTCGTTGACTTCAAGGTACTCACTTATTTGGATAAGTACAAAGGATTCACAATAAAATTATTAAAATTATATGAACCAAATAATATAACATAATTACATTGATAAAGTATGATCCATTTCTTTTAAGTGTTATTTAGGTTGTAGCTTCTTGTGAAATTTTGGTAATTTTAAATTTTATTGATTTTAATTGATAGATATATTAAAAAATCAAATAAAATAAGCACAAATGTCCATCAACTACACTCTATTCGAAGATAATAATTAAATAATTTTGTTCACTACTAATAGATTTCAGGTGATGGCGGTGACATTGTCACATTGTTATGTAAACCATGATAAATTATGGTGGCAGATATCTATTGTGGATAATCGCTAATGGTTATTCCTTCTATATCTCATAAGTTAGGGATATATCTAATATCTCTCAAGATTACTGTAAATATCAATGTTCTTTGCATCCACACTCGTAAGATGTTATGATTATGGTTTTTGTTAGAGTAGTATCTAATTCCTTGTAGTATTCTCTACCTTATACTTCATATTATGAATGCTCTTGGAATCGTTGTGTTTTTATCATTTAAAATTATGATTAAATGGTGTGATTGTTAAAATTTCGTCGGTCGGTTGAAATTTCTTGAATTGTCATAATAATTGTCTTGTAAAATCTTCCCTCTCTAGTACCAGGTGACTGTAAGTTAGATTCTATCTTTAGCATTTAATCGATTTAAAAAAAAAAAAAAAAATTATCCTTGTATATGTTGGTGTAGTGTTCGAGCACAATCGCTCTTGAAGTTTCAAGATCTATCATTATCTCTCATTTTTTTTAAGTGATAACCACAATCCTATCATTTTTTGACGTACCAGTGGTTATATGTGGTGTAAGTTATTGAATTAAGTTAGGTGAACTTCTTGATATTATCGTATCTAGTCTTAACCCATACCGAGAATGTAAATAGCAATTTAATCTAGTTGTAATTTAGTCGGTAACCCCAATTATGGTTGTTCTAACACGTAACTTGAATGAACACAGTACTAAGTTAAAAAAAAATAGGTGTAGCGTAACATAATTATGAATTAGAGAAACTTAAACTTAATACAAATAAATATATGTGTGTGTGTGTGTGTAATTTTAGATGATTAGCTTTTTACTTTGTTTAATATCCTTTTTGGGATTTGAATTTTACTCTTGCAACAAATGTTAGTAATACGATTTTTTTTAAGCTTTGATTATTGCTAGAATTTTAAGGAATAACTTATTCTCTCTCTCTCTCTCTCTCTCTCTCTCTCTCTCTCTCTCTCTCTCTCTCTCTCTCTATATATATATATATATATATTGGATTATACTCTTTGCAACAATTAAGAATTAATGGAATTATGATTTTAACCTTGGTTAGCTATATTTAAAAATAAATAAAAAATGAATTTATGTTCAGTTGTAATAATAATGGAAAAATGTAACTTTAGTTATAGTAAAATTAATATGATGAAGATATTAAGCATAATTATATCTTAAAGGGCGTTATCAACTTAGTGAGTAAGTGGGAGGCTAGGATTGAACCTAGTTTCAAGTGAAATAATAGACATAACTATGAAATTGTATGATTGGTAAAGAACACTATGTTAGTGGATGACAAGACCTTATTAGAATCACCTAAAATAACCAATCTCAACATATCTAGGAGTGAAGAATGTATCATCATTGTAATAAAGACAATGACAACTTACGAGGTAGCAAGGGGTGGGCTTCATGAAGTGATCAACAAATTTTAAATTTTCCATAGTGCTTTTGTTAGGAGTGGCAACTAGTGATGAGTCATATTCCTAATTCTTGTGTAATTGATGTGTGCATGAGAATATCTATGACTTTTCTAGTGACATTTACTCTCTTGAGTGGGAAAGTCTCGACCATAGAGAAAGTGTAGTGCCAAGTTTACCATAGTAGCAGTTATGGATTATCTTTAATCAATTATCTAGGTTAGTACATGGTGACATGGTATACTGTAAGTGGGCATATGTTGTGAACCTAGAACTTGAGTTTATAATGATAAACAAAATATTGTGACAAAATGTTTATTTATATCATAATGTCTTATGGGGTATATTGGCGAGTTTTTACTGATTGGCGTGATGTTAAGTCAACTCTTTCTTAATTATTGAATTACTTGATCATACCATAGTAGTAGAGTTCATGTATATCTTGTGAAGGGTTGGTATCATTAGTAAGATGAGTGATAAGTGCCTTTGTTAATGTGCACTGAATAAGAAAAAGGAATGAAGGGGGTATCCATTAGAAATAGGGAATCACTTTCGCCCATAAATTTATTTGGTAGTAGGAATCCCAATGGAGTGTCATGGATTATTATGCATAAGTCCCTTGTAAGAGGGGTGAGTTGTCTAAATTGGAGATCACGCATCTTGAAATGCATTAATAAGTATAACAACTACTTGCTCACTAAGAAGGGTTTTTCCCTATGAAGAAACTTTAATAAATAAATAAGTAATAATCTAGATGACTGTGACAACATCAAAGGAGAATTGATTAGCAATATCTTAGTCAATGTTCCTAAGAATGGAAAATTATAGAATGTCAATCTCATGAGTAATAGCATATGTATTGTCAAGCTAGAGCGATAATAAAAGTCAATAATGATTGTTTATAATTATCAAGATATCCTAGGTGGGATTATATGTATGAATTAATGAAATTTGTAGCAAACTCAATTAAAGATTCACTTAACTAGAGAATCGATGATGAGAAAATGTTCTAACTAGCAGTCGAATGAGTAGACTATACATTAACTATGGGGGGTCCTATATGGAAGTTAGTCAGAATAAATGTATAAGAGAAGTCTGTCATTTCATTATTTTAATTACGAACAATAATAAAATAGATTTGGGACATAGTAAGGTGCTTACTAAATAGGGGTAGGTGTAATCGATATATTAATAGCCTCAACATGTTTTAATCAGTGAAGGTACAATAGGACCAATATAGAATAGGGTTTGCTATCATAGAAGACACATATAAGTTGTGTCATGATTTTTTCCTTATATTGAGAATGACCATAACTTCGGGAAGAAGTTTTGTTTTGAAGGGTGGGTGTATGTAATGCCACCTTTTGACTTAGACACCTAGAATTACTTAAGGCTTAATCATCTTTATTTTCTATTCACTGTGAAAATATTAATGATACACTTGAACTTTTAAGACATATGAACCTAGGTGAAAGTCAATCCTATGAATGTTTAACATTATTTGAATTATGATGGATATTATGCAATCTATTTCTAACTTGAAAATTTTGACATTTAAAGTTGTTGGTGCGGGGATACCGAATTGAGATTATGGTTAAATGCATTTACATGATGATAATGCATAGATATGTATGAGTTTGTGTTATAGACTAATCTGCAGGTCAATAGGCTATAAAATAGCCAGAGAATAATGATGATAGAAGGTTGATGTTGTGAACACCGAAAAAAAAACAATATGGTATGAATCTTTGTATGCGAAATTATGTTGGTTCGAATTCATTGCTATGATATGTGGACTAGTGTAGGTTTTTCAGGTGGTGAGACTGTCTAAAATTGAATATACGATGACAAAAATGCCAGCCACATAGTTCCACTGTATATTCCATGGTAGGGTGTGGACCCTGGTCCTAGTAGGAGGGGTGGTGGCATTTCCCATCATGTATCCTCTGAAACCTGGAGTCATGGGAGGACGGTGTTAGCTCACGCTCCTCTAGATGTGTGATGATGACTGTCAGTTGCTTGCTAGGGAAGCTTGGTCAAGAGAGTTGACACTTCTTCTTACGGGTTCTATTTAGAGTTAAGTCAATATAGTTGATGCTCCAAGATAGTCCAGTAGAGGAAGGATAGGGATGGAAGATGGAAGTAAGTTAGGGGGGAAGGATGAATAGAAGTAGTTGAGAGTGTGTGGATATTTCTCCTTATAGAAGTTCTTGATTTCCTCTTTTTGAAATATATATATATATATATATATATATATATATATATATATTTAGTTAACTAAACTACAATTATCTAAGTAAATTTTGCTTGTGCTAAATTATTGTAATTGAGGAATTTCGTGAACATTTTAAATAGTTTAGTATCTTTTATGAAATGAATGGTCTCGTTGATTGGATTGGACGCATACAAGAATTACTTTAGGTGTGATAATTATTTTTATTAGTACATGTACGAGTCATGTATGTGCTAGCTACGCATGTATGCCTTGCATATGTACACTAGTATGTGTAAGTGTTTTAAATTGGTGATGTTGCGTATTTGATGTGGATGTATGAATCAAGTGTCATTACCCTTGTATTGTAAATAAATCTAACTTCAGGATGAATTTTTATGAAGGGTGGGTGTATGTAAAAACCCAAATTGATTAATTTTATCATAGTTTTTAATTTGAATTTAATTAATTATTAAAATATATTAAATGAGTCCTTTATTATTTTATTATTAAAAGGTGGGTGAAGTAATTAATTGGGGGATAAGGTTGTTGGGGAATTAATTTGGGGATAAGGTTGTTGGGTAATTAATGGGGGGGGTTTGAGGGAGGAGGATAAGGAAGGAGGGGGGACTTGGAAGGGCATCTCATTTTTTATTTTGGGTAGAGAATTTCTAAAGGAGGAGGAAATTGGAAGAATTATTTTAGGGAACTCTCATGGGGCACTAATGTTGTTGGGCTCGGGGGACAAAAAACTGCAAGGATTCCTATAGCTAGGGAGCCGAAGAGGTTGTTCCTAGTTGGTTGGGAGGTTAATATTTAGTTGGGCAGTTTGGGCAAGGTCCAAAACAAGAGAACCAGAGACAAAATAAACCAACCTGCAGGTAGAGGTAAGTATTTTATTATGCTGATGTTGTGATTATGTTGAGGTATTTATTTCATTATGATGTTTATCAATTTACTCCTGGTATAAATAAAAACCATGAAAGAAAACAATAAATTAAATTGCAGATTATTTTAGTAGAAAACAACAAAGTAGATATTTATTTATCATTGAGGCCCTGAAATAGGTGGGCATTACATTCACTCTTCACTCCTCCGCCAATGAGTAACCTCGACGTCCTCTCTACATTTAATAGGAAATTCAACCGAATGTTGTTTCCCTCCAATTTCCTTCATTTCAAAATGGCAATGCATTCTCTGTGTCAATGCTCATCTTCCCTCCTTTGGTCCATGAAATTGAAACTACCCTCTATTTGTCCCTTGTCTATGGCTCACCATGGAGATTATTCTAGGGAGAGGAGAGTTCTCCGATGAGAAGAAGTTCTAAACTTGAAGGAATAATTTTAGCCCATCTCCACTCTTAAAATTGTAAAATGTTTTAATCCATATCCACTCTTAAAATTGTTATATTTTATCTATTAACAATTCCAAACAAATCAAGCAACCTCCTTGCAATTCCTTGTTTGGAATCCTAGACATAAATTGAATCTAGAATTCATACATTTTTTTCTCAAAACAAACCATATGATCGAGTTGCAACCCTAATGCAATTGAAAAACTTACATCACTGGTGGAAGTGGGAAAAATTAAAGTAAGGCCTTCATAAGAAATACCTACAGGTCCCATGAATATGGGTATTAGGACACCTAAAAGTATGAGCATCTAACGTACCCAACTACCTTGTTGGGCCACATTACTAATAAATTGACTAACATACCGATTCAAATGTGGAAACATACACAAAATGACATACAAGCTCACACAATTATCAATAATGCTTAAAAAAAAATGAATGCAAGTGATTTAAACATGCACAACAACAATTAAACACAATGTTCAACATAACACCCACACGATAAACAACACAATGATTGGATTACTTATCTTTCTAACTGTTAACACAATCAGTTGTAGATGTTAAATGTTCCACTCTACTAGATATTTTGCTTCTCTAATTCTCTCAATAGCAAGCACCCCCGAGTTGGGGCTAGGAGTTTACAAGGATGTAAAAGTTCCTATGGGTTTCTACAATCCACTCAAACAACCCAAATACCCACTAAAACATTGTGACTCGACTCCTACAACAATTCAAACCACCCATATCTCTTCCCCATCATTCTGCACAACCCAAGGGATGAGATTTCATTTTATGCACCAAATTTCCTCAAACAATCTCCATCCCCTCTAGGACTCCAACACACACCAACCGAGAATCTCTCTATTAGGGGCTCCAGGGAATCCCCCTGTAGCAGGATTTCTCACAACAACAATCTAACTTTATCTTAGGTAATTTTATCAATAGGAATTCACTCATGGACATAACAACCTATCTCTTCATGCAATATCCAACTCCAACAAGCTGTATTTTCACACAAAATGGTTTCCTACTCTTTCTCAACACTAAACTCTGGTTTTTCCTAGCTTCATTCTCCACTGTAAAAATTATTCTTCTTCCTACTCGAATTTCCTCTTCTCCCATGCTTTCTTGATTCTTACTCTTCCCCCACGGATGATTACACTCGACCCATGTCATCATAACTAAGCGGGATCACTTTCTCACCCAACCTCTTACATGAATTCAATGCTTGAGTGCTTAATAAGTCAAAGGGAGAAACAACTAAAAGAAAAACTGATTTATGAGGGTGGCTTAATACTCATGGCTTATGGAAACCCCTCAAAAGCCTCAGTAAGCCCCCTCTCTTGTGGAATCATTGCCCTGCATTACTCTGGTCCTTACCCATTAGGTAGTTAGGGATGTTTATTATTTTTCAATGTACAATGTTTACATATTAGATCGTTTCTCCCTCAACCATTCATAATATTTACAATACATTTTTCACTGTCCTCAATGCACATCACCATATAGGTGCACATGTATACATGTACACAATATTACATCACAATACTTAATAATTTCATGGCTTAATGACTCTTGTAGCCACTCCAACCATCAATCTCTTGTTCCCCTCAGCTTGCACAACCCAAGGAAGAGTACCCCTTATTTGCACCACAATCCCTCAGGTTGTCCCACTTCCCTTCCAAGGGTCCAACATAGGCCAGACATGAAGTCTCGAAGTTGTGGCTCCAGGAACTCTAGAAGCAACAAAATGGAATCCTTTTACACTTATGTACAAATGTACATTTATATTCCCTCAAAACATGCAAAAGGATGCAGGTTCTTTTCTTGCTTTCCCTCCTCATGCTCCCACATGGCATCTTCAGGACCATAATAGGTCCATTGGACCTTTACTAGGTTGGTGGCTTGATTCATAAGCATTTTTAATTTCTGGTTTAGGATGTGCATTGGCTCCACCCAAATTCCCCTTCGTGCTCCACCTAGATCATAATCCAATCAATCACATTGTTAGGATCATGTGCATACTTATTTAATAAAGACACATGAAACATGTTATGAATTCTCATGGATGCAGAAAATGCAAGCATGTATGCAACTAGGCCTATCCTCTCTATAATTTCAAATGGCCCACAATATCTTGATGCCAACTTTGGAAAACTTCCCAACTTCAACGAGCTCCTTTTTTCCTTTACTTTCAGAAGCACATGCTTGCCCACTCTGAATTTCCAATGCACTCTATCCTTGTCTGCATAACGTTTCTACCTATCTTGTGAAGTCTTTAAATTTTTATTTATCTTTACCATATGCTCTTCCATTTCCCTTAGAAATTTTAGTCGAATAACGATTCCATGTGCTAGGTTATCCCAACTTACTGATGTTTTTCATTTTCTTATTTACAAGGCTTCAAATGGGTTCATATTTAATAATGCATAATACCCATTTGTTGGCATCCAAGGTTTTGTATAGTATGCACACACGCCAAAAAAAAAACATGGCACATGCACCCATGAAAATAAAATGTGCAACATTGTTGGATCATTCCATGCTTTTCGCGCATCCGTCTTAATGTTGGGGGTTGAATACCCAGGGTTCATCCATAGTTGACCAAAAAAGACCCCAAGGCATCGACATATCAATCCTCAACCAAAGACTAAATAAGGTATCACCTGAGACACCATGAGGATCAAAGAGACCATCTCGTCTTGTGTCGATAACGATGAAGGACTAATTGCACTAAATTCCATTTGGGTTAGAATTCATACAATCCATTGAAAACTACTTAAAAACTAACAATTTTCAATAACAACACACACATTCAATTGACACGTGAATAACACATCATAAGACCAGAATCATTGCAACTTTATTTTCATTCCACCATCATAAACATACATTAAGAAACTCATAAATTGAGAACAACATAGCCTTTATCTCTTATACATTTCCCAGTGTTACATTACACATCACCATGCGCTTCTCTTCAGACTTAAAAATGTGAAAAAATCCAACTTACAACCAGTGATATTATAAAACCTAGGCTCATAGTGAGCTCAGAGACAACAATACCCACAACCATCAAGTAACAACCAACTAACTAATAAACTAACTCTCTTTCTATTGTCGTTGATCCCCTTTCTCGTCTTCTTGCCTTTAGTGCATTGTTTATTTGAGTTCTTACCCACTCACTCCTTTGAATTCCAATACCACACGCTTCCATCTCCTGCATGCAATCCACATAGCCTCTTCAAAATCGTGGAAATCTCAACTATCTTACCAACTCATCTTCTTTCTACTCCATGTTTCCTTGTGCTTCTTTTATTAATCATTTGGAGAGATTTCCCAAAGATTATTTTCTTGATTCCAACGTGCATGCAATGTCTTCTTTATTTATAGAGCGCATCACAAAACTCAGACCAATGCACATTGGTAGAATTTGAAATGGTGTGTAATAACAACACTTAATATGACATGTGTGCCTCTTGTGACCCCTCACACAACTTCTTAAGAGTGTGCAAAACTGAAGTAGGCACACAAAACTTGGTTTGTGCACATGTGCAATATTTACCCAAAAAATTGGGTGCCAATAGGCTCCCACTACTATTACTTGGTTCTTCCTTGAGTCGACTTCCTCATGGAGTGACTGATGCGGGAATTGAGTAAGAGAAAATCATCATCATTGAAGGACCAAAGAATCAAACCAAGTTGTGGTTTTAGTTGGGTTTGAGTAAGAGAAAATCATCTGTCGAGGGTGTAGTTGTGGCACAACATCGGTCTTGGAATGAATCGAGCATTCCTTAAGGTAAAGGGTGGATTTGGGATTCATTTGGCTATATTCCCAAAATCTCTCTCTTTGAGGGTTTTTGTGGTGATAAATGAAATATATTTTTAAATCACATCATTCAGAAATCGATCCCCTAACTAAACCAAGAGATATAGCTAGAACTTGGCCTAGTTACTCGTTGACCTACAAGAAGTACATGCCAAGGAAGATCTCCATTGGGAGATACCATCGTCATCCTCTTGTCTTTTTTTTCTGGTAGTAGAGGATGAAATACAAGGACTTCATATTTCATTGGAGAGGATAACTCGTAGCCTTGGGCTATCCACTCCAGCAAAGGTTATTATCCATCACAACACGAAAACCATCTTTGGGTCGTGAGAGTTGGTGTACTTCTGCAGCTTTAAAGCATGGTTGAGGGAATTTTTTTTTTAATTTAGTGTGAATTTCTATTGAATAAGAGGGTGGGACCTCTGCCGAGAATTTGATGACAAAAGGGAAATTTGGATGAAAACTAAAATGTGGGCTCTTTGGCTACTTGGTTGGGATGGAAATTGCACGTCCCAGGATGTTTGTTAATTTGGTCCATGGAAGGGGGCTTGGAACAGGGGATGGTAATATTAGTGGAATATGGGAAGATAAAGTGAGCGGGAACATAATGGGGATGTGAGATATGGGTAGGGCCGAGAGAGAATGAGACATGAATAATTTCTCCGATGAATGCATAGACGAAATAAGACATATATTGAGTGGAGAATGGTTGGAGGTGAAAGATGAAATGAGACAATGATTGACTAATGTGAATGATCAGAGAATAACTATATATTCTCAAAGAAGCCCCACAAATGAGGAGATAACGGTTTGGATCCGTTGTACTTGTGATTTTCCTTTCGAAATGTGGCATCATAACTAATTACGTGCCAGGGTTGTGTGTGATATGGACTATCTATATTGATTGATTCTTCAATTTTATGTATCACCAGGCAGCACAACTCAGTCCCATGTGAATCCCCTATCAGAGCCAATACCTTGTACAGAGGCCATAACTTCAACCCGCAATGGAAATCTTGGGAATCTGCAAAGATGTCAATCTATCTAGTCCACCTGTGTGACTAAAGTGTATATTGTGCTTCCAAAAATGTGAATGATGTCGACTATCTATTCTTCTACCTATTGTACCTCCTATGCTAATCCTACCCAACAAAATTCTAGGTTACATAAATGTGGCTAAGTGATACGTAACCCCTGCGGGCCATAGTGCACCTTCAATCCACTATTATTGATAATTCCTTTGATTGGTTATCCATGTAATGTAGCCAACTTAGAGACATCTTCTTGGTTTTATGTAGACCATGAAGAAAGGACCCAACCAACGGATATGTAGCTTTCCAAGGTGTTGTAAAAAACTTTCATCATATAACAACACTAGAGAACCTAGCTGGATGATTTTATGGCGGATGTTGTGATCACACCATGCCTTATGTCTCTATTTTTTGACCACTTGGTTGAATCATTCTACTAGATGATCCTGCTTGAGCTCCATGATTTTGACCAACTGGTGTTGAATTGATTGTTCATCAGTCATGTGAGTAGTTAGAGCAATTTGTAAGTTGGGAACAACAAATTATAATGGCATTATTTCTTCTTTATCATAGACCAATCTGAAGGGTGTGTGCTTTGTCAACCTTTCACAAGTTATTCGATATGCCCATAATACTACGGGGATCGATTGATCCCAGTTGTCACATTGCACATTAAAAACTTTGGTTAATACATGTTCTAAAATTTTATTGAAATATCCAACCCTACCATTAGCTTGAGCATGATAGGAAGTGCTCTTTTGGTGATGGATCATGAACTCCTGAGTAAGTTCCCGAATGGTCTCATTCAAAAAATGCAAGCCCTGGTTAGTCATCAACACCTTTGGACAACCAAATTTGGTAATCACGTTCTCAAAAATGAATCACCATCATTGATGATGTGTAATCCTTAACTAAAGTGATTTCATCCCATATTGTCAAATATTCAGTGGCAATAAGTTGTCTGACACGTGGGAGGATTGATTGGGCCCAAAATATCAATTTCCCACTTCTTGAACGGTTCTAATGTTGTGACTAAAAACAGAGGGAGCTCATCTTTGGGCAAGGCTTTCCAGTTTGTTGAAATACGTCACAACATTTACAATACTCATTGTCATTGGCGAAGAGTGAGGGTCACTAAAGCCCTGTGCAATTTTTTTTTTATGTAGTGGTCTTACATGCATTTTGTCCAACAACAATATCCTCATGTGCTTCATACCTAATGAGGTCTCTCTCATGTTCTAAGGAACAATTGTGCATAATTCCATCCACTCCCATCTTATGCAGTTTTCTAGCAATCAATTGATAGTTTGTGCTACGGGTCACCAGTTGATAGAATTGGGCCAAAGTATACCCTGTTGGAGCCTATATTGATGTGAGGAATTAAGTGATATTAGATAATTGGCCAAAAAATATTCGATGCGGAAGAGTTGCACATTAGGGAGTTCATCATAGAGACTCTCACTAGCCTCTCTAGGCTCGATTCGAGATACATGATTGGGTCCAACATTTTATTTCCCCAGTTTAACGATTACTTCAATCTCAAATTCCTGAAAGAGAAGAAACCAATAGCATATTATTCCTCCAAACATGGGATTGTTGACCAAATATTTGAGCACAGAATGGTCAGTGAAGAATTTAAATGGGGTCTGCATCAAGTAATGGAAAATTTTATGTAAGGAATACACCATGGAAAGACCCTCACGCTTGATTGTTGTATAATTATTTTTGGTGTCGAACAACTTACAACTGGAAAAATATACAGATGGTAAATATTCCCTTCGCCTGACTACACAAGAACTACCCCTAGTGCAATGGAAGACACATTTACATGAACATTAAACAACTTAGACCAGTCATAGAAAACCATAATTGACGGAGTGACTTGTTTCTCCTTTAGAGTATCCAGTGCTTCCTTACAATCTCATTTTCATATGTACTTGGTATCTTTTCGTAGAAGTTTCTCCAAAGGGGTTTCAATTTTCACATAGTTCTAAATGAACCACTGATAATATCTTGTATGGCCCAATGTTTTGTGTAGCTCGTGAACAAAAGTGGGGGACACCATATCAAGTATGGCGAAAATCTTAGCTTGTTCGACTAATAATCCATCCTTTCAAACTACATACCCCAATAGTGTTACAAAAGGTATACAAAATATGTGCTTCTTCAAATTCAGAGAAATTTGGAGCTGGCAACATTGATCCATCATCAACCAAAGAGCTTGCATATTCTCCTTTCGTAAACTGAACACTATCCAGTCATCAAAATAAAATTTGAGGAACTTATGGATAAATTATTTGAAAGATGGGACCACTATATGGGAGAAAATTGTGGGTGCATTCTTCAATCCAAATTGTATCAGGATGTAAGAAAAGGAACCCCAATCTATCACAAAGGTGGTTTTAAATTGATCCTCCTCTGTGATCCAAACCTAATGATACCTTGAAACTTTGTATGTAAAAGAGTAGGCTTCTCGTCCTCCAACATTATCTAGAACATCATTGATGAAAGGGGTAGGGAAAGGATCATGCACACACGATAAATAAAGGCACCTTAGATCTACAAAAATTCAAATATCACATGTCTTCTTAGGTTACACCACCATGGGACTAATCCAATCAATCTCTTCCATGTGAACAAATGATTCTAACATCCAACATCCTATCCAACTCGTTGTGCACCTTGTATTTATATTTGGGATTTAATTGGTAAGGCCTCCTCTTGACTGGTTTCACGTCCAAATTGAGTTGAATTTTATCGCACCCAAAGATCCTGCAAATCCCTTCATATTTGAGATGTTGCGTGGAAACAAGTCCTCATATTCCTTGAGTAGGTCAATGAATTGGGTGGCAGTCTTCTTATCCCAATAGTCTCCAATGATAACCATTTTGGGCACTTCTTCAGTGCTAATATTATGTTTCTTTGTCTTAATCGGACGACCATAGTCCAACCCAATCATCTTTGTCTCTTTCCCTCCAGCAAATACTCGCCCTCATATGCTTTGATTTGTATGCCTTAGGGGTCATCACTGTCAATATCATCCACCTCGACGTACCAGTAGTGGATGACCTCTTTCAACTTTTCCACAGGATGATGGTATGAGCAAACCAACTTTGGGGTGGCATCCTAGGTTTGATGGTGAAAGATACAAATTTTGATCCAGATGAGTTCTTCCCTTTGAGCAAGCTCCTCTACAATAAAAACAAATGTTGAGAAAAACTATCTTCTTACCTAAACCCAGTCCACTATATGTCTCCATAGCTCCTCCTAAATATACCAACTCCTAGGAACCATATCCATGGTATGAACAAACCGATGGACCTATTGGGTGCGAAGAATATTCTTGGTAGTCCATCGCCTATATGATTAATGAGTTTTCTCTTGAGGATCTTCAGTGCCCTTATATCAATTGACCAACTCAAAGTCAAAGACTGGCTGGAACCTGACTTTAATCATTTCAACCACCTGTGCCTAGTCCTATATGGTCACACGATGTGTTTCCCACCAACGCATAGGTTTTCCTTGTACTACGACATCTATGGCTTGAATCCATTGTTCCTCTAGAATGGTCTTCTCCATTTGTACTAGGAAACTTTTTGTGGGTCCCATCCCATCAAATCATGGTGCATCAAATAGATCAGATCCAATCCAACATACTTCTTTATTTATTCTTTCAAATCTTCAGGTAGAGACCACATACATATTATGTTTCCACCTCTCCATGGTGTCATGTAAATTAGTGTCATATGACTTCATGCTCCTTCAACTCAGTTCCCCATCCGCAGTTGGACTGGCACAATCTTCCATGCACCCAGTGATCTTGAAGATATTCTCAATAACGAAGCTCCACACATCCTCATCTACCAGTGCATTGTACATGTCCCCTTCATAATGGTCCAAAGACATGATCATGCGCAAGGTGTTAGTATTAAACGACAGTTTTCACTTCTTCATATTTAATACCACATTATTGTCAAAGGTCCAATCAATACTCATTAGGGAAGGGTAGAGATCATAGTCATCCATAATCTTTATCACTTCAAAATCATCCTTCATCTTCACCCCTTCTATGTTTACTTCAAATTTCTCCAATTGACCTATTCATTAGATCTTGTATTGATTTTCCAATCGTAGCTTAATGGAAGACCAAACTAAGTTCATTTTACCCATCAATTCCCATGACGTTTTTGGCAAAACATTCACATCAGAACCCAGATTCAACTGTCATATTGAACTCTCTTCTGGTGCGCTTTTTCTTACTCACCTAGAGAAAATCCCTTTCTGATAGGGGGGATGATATAACTATCCCAAACCCTTCTACCCCTATGTAGGTTGCTAACATCTATGTCAGATTTCTCGCATCATCAATATCGCTTAACAATCATAAACAACAACATAAGAAGTTACTTAATTGATCCTCAGTCTCTGTCTCGCTACCCAAGTCACGCAATGCTCCATCTTGCATCGTGTGGTTTATCTCTTCTTGTACATGTTCCCTTATCACCCTCCACTCAACATGACACATTTCCTCTTGTTTGTGTGCTTCTTCCAGTGACCTTTGTGTTGCGCATTGTATTTCCTTGCACACATGCACTTCATCCAATGATCTCTACGTCATGCACTATAATTCTTCATGTGCACGAGCCTCTTCCAGTTACCTATGTGTCACTCATTGAACTTTCTTATGGATCTGATCTTCCTCAAGTGACCTATGTGTCATGCATTGAAATTCTTCTATTTCTCTTTCTTCCTCCTATATCGTTCTACCCATATGTTTTGGGGTCATATCTAGTGCTAGGTGTCAAGTATGTCCTGGATAAACTGAATAGATCCTACTAAAACGCACTAAGGAACCTTCTATCCCGATCACATACTATGTTCCTAGGAAGACCATGGAGTCTGAAGACCTCCCTGAAGAATAGATCTGCTACCTAAGATGTGTTGTACTCTAAATGAATGGAAAAGAAGTGTGCAAATTTAGTCAATTTTTTGATTACCACATAAATACAATCCCTACCCTGCACCTTTGGCAATCCTGTGATGAAGTCCATGGAAATACTATCCCACTTCTGCTTGGGGATTGACAATGGATGAAGTATTCCAATATGATGTGTAGACTCTAACTTGTTATGTTAGAAAATCATGCACTCCCTCACATGACAAATTAAATCCTCCTTTTCACCCTTCCTTGAGAATCTCTCCCTCACCTACCTGTAGGTTTTTAAATACCCTAGGTGCCATGCCAGTGGAACGTCATGTACTACCCTCAAAATATTATCTTTGATTTTGCACTCAGGGACAAGATATATCCTTCCTTTGTAGTAGATAATTTTATCCACTACCCTATACCTGTCATCCTAAATACCGCCCTCCATCAGGTCACATGAAAAGGTATTCTTGGAGTATTCCACTAAAAGAATGGACTTCTAGTTTGCAAAAAATAAATTCATGGGGAAAGATGCATGTTTCCTAGATAAAGAGTTATCAATTATGTTCTTCTTCCCCTTTACATACTCAATGTCAAAATTATATCCCTACACCTTACTCACCCATTTTTGTTTCCTCTCGTTCAGATCTCGCTGCTCCAAGAAATATCTCAAGTTGTTGTGGTCCGTCATAACCACAAAACATTGTCCTTATAGGTATTGTCTAAACTTGGCCAATGCATGCATGATGGCCAACATCTCTTTATCATAGATTAGATAGAGCTTATTTGGGTCTCTTAGCATTCTGCTCTCGAAATATATCAGGTATCGGTTCTTCATCAGTACTACACCTATCCCCTCACTCGACGTGTGACACTCTAGGACAAAACACTGTGTGAAATCTAGAAGTGAAAATATTGGGAAAGTGCGCATCACCCTCTTCATTTCAAATTCGAGTGCTACCTATGCATCCTATGACCATCAAAACTCCCCCTTCTTGGTGAGATATGTCATTGGCACAACCAATTGTGAAAATCCTTTCACGAAGCGCCTATAATAAATGCATATCTCAAAGAATCCTAGTATATATATGAGTGATTTGGGGATAGACCAATCTAAGATTGTCTGTATCTTATTCTAATGTACCTTTACTCCCTCAACACCAATCATGTGCCCTAGATAGAGGATTTATGTCAATCCAAAATTGCACTTTGCCTCCTTGGAAAAAAGTGACTTCTTCTCCATAATGGTGAGAATCTTGTCCACATGCTTCAGATTTTCCTCCCATGTTCGACTATAGATCAAAATATCATCAAAGAACACCGGTAATAATTTACTCAATTGTTTTTTGAAGATATGGTTCATGCATGACTGAAAGGTAGCCGGTGTGTTAGTCAACCCGGAGGGCATGGATGGAAATGCATAGTGCCCATAGTGACACCTAAATGATGTTTTATGGATATCCTCCTCTCTAACCTGAATATGATGGTATCCTGATCGCATATCAACCTTTGAGAAGTACATTGCCTCATGCAACTCATATATCAACTCATCAATCATAGGTATTGGGTATCGACTTTGTATGGTTGTCTTGTTCAATTCCCTGTAGTTTATGCACATCCTCATAATACCATCCTTCTTCTTCACTAGTACATATGAAGAAGCGAAGGGACTAGAACTAGGACTGAATATATGTCCCATCTCCAACAACTCCTTTATGGCCTTCTCTATTTCATCAATGAACCTCTTCGGATGCATGTAGGGTGTGGAGATCACGTGATTTGACCCCTCTTCTAGTTCAATGACATGCTCAAATACTCTTTCATGTGGTCTTCTTGCTGGAAATAGTTCAAACACTCTTTCATGATTTCCAAGCAATGCCTGGATATTGGCACGTTACTATTGGCGATCTTGTGGTGGATTTTCCATGGTGATCAAGCACTTTGTTGTGCAAGCCACATCCTCATGTCTAAAACGGGCTTCCATGCATTGGTTAGACACGATCCTCGAGGCACCTATCGACAGACCTCTTAGGATGAATCATTGTCCACCATTGTCTTGGAACTCCATCCTCATGTCTCGATAATTCATGTAGATGTCTCCCAATGAATACAACCACTGAACTCCTATGACCACATGAGTATCTATTAAATCCACAACATAAAAGACATCGATAAAAGTATAGTTTCTCAATGTTACTTTCAATCCCTTGATCCTTTGAGTACACGTCATGTTGTACCCATTTGCGACTACCGCATTGAATCCCTCGAAATCCACCACAAGGATTCATCTCCTAGTGACAAATGCAACATCAATGAAGTTGTGGGTGGCCTCACCATCAACAAATGTTGTAATCCTATTCCCCTGCACAATGCCCCTGACCCTGAAGGTGTAGTATTTAGGGACTCCTGAAAGTGTGACAATGGTCACTCCCTTGGGGCTATCCTACAACGACATCTACTATGTAGCATGTGATGGCTCACCACTATCTTGTCCAATGCCACCATCATAATCGTCATCCTCTTCATCGGAAACTACCTCAATATAATGGACTTTACCTTTACCCATACATTGATGGCTTGGTTCCCACGACTTCTTTCAGCTATAGCAAAGCTTCCTCCTCCTTATTTCTCTCCAAGTTTCCTCATCCAACCTATCCTTCCCTGTCCATGTATTCTAGGGAGGTTTTGACACCGGACCCTTTTGTGAAATAAATGTTTTTTGCCAACGTTTTCTTGGGGATTGTGTCTAGCATATCCTGGGTATTCATGATAGCTTCCTATAGTGTGTTTGGTCTGAAATCCTTCACCCAACCTCTTAAGGGTTCAACCAATCCCTCTGTGAATAACATCATGAGTCTCTTCTCAGAAACATCAATCACCATGACTGTCATCCGCTGGAAATCTGTAACATAGGCCTATGGTGTACATGTCTTCCTCATTTGTGCCAAGTCCCTAAAGTGGACCTCAGGGTCCTTCCTATAGAACTTGTCCATCAACTTTTGGGTGAAATCCTCATATGATGTGATGTTGGAATGTCTCAATGTTAATAGCACATGCTACCACCACTCATGAGCCTCTCTATCCAAGTGTAGAGCAGAAAATTTGATCGCCTCTGCCTCTGTCATTGAGTTAATATGGAAATAAATGTCCAACTTATGTACCCATGCTTGGGCTATGCACCTGTCAGATCTGTCAAAATATGGAATAGTCATCTTCCCTTATTTTCGTAGAAGATTGAAATTATGCCTATTTTGGCCCATCTTGGGTTTTTTTCTCATCCCGAGGTTGCAGTAGTCATTGTAAGACATCACTACCTAGGATCCTTCTTCTAGCAACTTATACTCCCTAAAGTATGAGTTCATTTCGTCTGCCCCATGTTGTCTGTGTGCTCCTGTAGGCTGCTCCTCAAGGAGTGGAGACAATAAGGCTCTCAATAACTTTCTTCTACCTTCCCGGAAGACACTCTGTTCTGGAACATGGTTATTACTCCCTTTGGGATTCCTACCACCTCTATGGCTAGCATCTGCATGGTTCCCATTGGTACCTCCCTGGTTTTCGTTTGCTTGGTTGTCAGAAAAGTAATGTGTCAGGAATTGTGTCAATTGTTGTTTCCCATTAGCTACAGATTTCAATAGTTGTATGGTTCTATCTTCGGTATGGTCCCCCATAACTCCTAATTCTACTTCTTCTGATGATTTTGGTCCTGGTGTAGGTTGCTTCCCATATCCTCTAATTTTCCTTGGCATCAATGCCTCAATAAATCATAGGTTGGAAAGATCACCATCTTTGATACCATTGTAATGTCCCCATTCTGTCCAAAAAGTTTTTAATTTCCCTTGTGTAAATATGTCAAACACTGGGTATTAATGTTTTTGTTAACCCCTTAAAAATAGTATGCTCATACAAGAATATTAAAAAACACATTGCATGCATCCATTACACATAAAATAGAGTAGATAACCATGACATCTTATTATGGATGGAAACAACAATAAAATGATATCTAATGGTTGTAATAACAATTGCAAAATACTCCTGAAAATACAAGTCTAATGGCTGCAAGGAAGTTGCACAAATCTACTAATAAAACAATACAAAGAAACATATAATGATGTCAATCTATGATGCTCACTTCGATGCTCTACTCCAGTAATGTCCACTTTAATAGCATCTCTTCTGTATCCCTATGAACCCGATCCACACGGCCTGGTACAACCTTGATCATAGAGGTCCTCGCGGAAAAACTGCTAGACAACTAGAGGGGTCTCGCGGGACGTCCCATACTCAACTCATGGGGATGCCCTAAACTTTGATTTCTCTAAAAGCCTCTTGAAACCTGCAAATATCAGAGCTCAACCTCATCCAGAAAGCTACGTAAACCTCCTACGTACCTCTGTATCTTTTCAATTGAATGCAAAACTCTTAAGTGAAGCTTCAATGGTAGTCTTATATGGACTCCCCCTCTTGCTCGCTTAGGGTGGATATTGCACCACCAAAACTGGACTACAATAGTGGAAGGGTTTTGCTAAACCCTAATGAAATGATGGTTCCAAGAGCACTCCAAAATGAGAGATCAAATCATAATTCCAAAGAGAAAGGTTACCCCTCTATTTATCCTCCCTCCAAACCTTCTAGATCTTTCCCCTTTTTGACCAAATCAAGCCCTCACTTTATTTTCCCTCCAATTTCATTTAAATATAATTATTTATTTTATTTAATGTCACTTTAGGATTTATCATTCTAGTTACACCAAATAAACCTCCTTGACTCCCTTTCCCTCGTTGACTATAACATACGGGAGTTGTATAGGCTATTGAGTCATCCTCTGTAATGATCAATTGGAAGGGGACATTACACAACCAGTGGAGGAGTGAATTAGATATGATGTGGAGGTGGATAGACCAGAAGGGGATTGAATGCATGTAGTTGCTAATAAATTGGGCGTCAAAAAGAGGTAAATGGAAAGTTTCCAAACCCTTGGCCCTTTGGTGGCTTGGCCTACGTCCATAGTCTAAACATTCTACATTTTGGGCCCTTTTTAGGGGATATTTTCTATTTACTTTCGTCTGTAATCCGATGAGAATTTGTCGGATTTGCATATTTGAGTGGCTAACACTGAATAATCCGAGTTTCCTAGGGATTTTTCAGCGTGTTGGATCCATTTATGCATTCAAAAATGCAATTTAGACAACAAAAAATTATGATTTCGTCCATATTTATATTGCCATGTTTCGATGAAAAGGGCCAAAACATAGAACAATTAGATGATGCATTTTTTAAAGGCGTTGTCTAATTGTTCTATGTTTTGGCCATTTTCGTCGAAATCCAACAACATAAATCTGTAAAAAATCACAGTTTCTTATTGTTTAATTGCATTTATAAATGCATAAATGGATTCAACTTGCTGAAAAACCCCTGGGGCACTTGGATTATACAGAATTAACCACTCAAATCTACAAATCCAACAATTTCTCGTCGTATTCCAGGTAAAATTAGACAAAAAATATCCCCAAAACGTAGAACACTTAGAGATATTTTGCCCCTTTTCTAGAGATATTTGCTGTTTAATTTTTCTGTATAATCTGAATGTCCCAAGAGTTTTTCAGCAAGCTATATCCATTTCTGCATTTAGAAATGCAATTTAAATAACATGAAATTGTGATTTAGTACAAATTTATGTTGACCAGGGTTTTCAAAATGATCGTGCAAGTATGTAATGATGACCAATGATCGTGAACTTATCTAATGATAAAAAAGTCAAAAGTCAATGGTGTGATGACCAATGACCGTGTAAGTATCTAATGATGAAAAGTCAATGGTGTGGATTGCCCATGTTAGACCACTAAAACTTAGGTGACCCTTATGCTAATGAGAGGTTGCTTAAAAAAACATAACCATGAGGGGTAAGTTGGAATCGTAGTTGCGACCTGGCCCTTCATAGGTTTATGCTAACCGACAGCTTCATAGTTCCGTGATAACTTAGATGTAAGCGATGGGAACCCTCCCAACCCAATTTCCCGTTTTATCACCTTTTGCTAGACGAGCTTATCCAAGCTATGGTTAACATCTAGACAAAGTGACCAAGGCCAAAAACTTTGTGTACCTAGTGGACAAGGCTTCTAGTCCACGTATGTATCAAGTGTTGGTTGATGGATAGGGCCACCAAGGCAAGGATGAAGAAGGGTTGCTTGATGGACAAAGCGATCCACCCAAGCGGCCAAACATTTCATGTGGCCAATATGGAATGCGAAGGAATCTCTTCCTTCAACCTTACCTATAATTATCGATAAGATTTTTTCCATCTTTATTCGTCGGCATTTTGTTTGTGGCCTGTGCTGGTTTTATTATTTTTTCAATTACAATTATTTTGTAGTAATTGTTGTTATATTGTGGAAATTAATGTCAGTATTTGAATCATTCTTTGCAAAAAGAGAATATAAGGGTGTTAGCTTTGAACTATTCACCTGATCTTTTTTCCAAGAATTACTCACCTCATCTTTATCTTTTACCATACAATTATTTAAAAAATACTTCATTTTATCTTTCAATTTAGATTTACTCACCTCATCTTTATCTTTTACCATACAATTATTTAAAAAATACTTCATTTTATCCTTCAATTTACATTTATTGAAAAATTACCTCAACTTTATCATTCAAGTTGCAATTATTTTGTCAAAGCTAACCTAAGTATCTGCATCATTCTTTACCAACTCCTAACCAACCAATTATGACTTTGAGATTGTTCGGTATTGTGGAGGTTATGCAAATCCAATTGCAACTTTAAAAATATTCTTGTTTAAATGATTTCAAAGGTGGTGAAAACATGGGCGCTGAAATAAACTGATTTCTTATATTATTTAATCAGAATATGAGGAATCCATTCCACCACAAACGTCATAGTTGTTAATAGTTAAGAAAGTAATTATGAAATTTGATCTTCACCTAGGCATGAGGCATGTGGATAACATTTCATTTTTTTAGTCGCTTTCAAATTCAAAACATGTCAAAAGTTTTTAAAAGGTTGAATTTATTTTTATATTTAGAAATATTATTTAAATAACAAAAAAATTATGATTTCATCCAAATTTATATAACATATAACCAGATTTCAGTAAAAAGATACCAAAACTTAAAAACTTAAACAACTGGTTAATAATATACTTGTAATTATTTATTTGTTAATTAATATATTATATTTTATTATATTAATTAAACTTTTTTCAATTTATGATTTCTACTTTACTATTGTATTATACATAATAATATATAAATTCAATTTTATTGTCGTATTATCTATATATATATATATATATATATATATATATACTCTAAGCTCATTTATGATCAGAGTGAAACTCGGATTTTCTAGATCATGATGATTCTTTTTATTCAATTTTAGTGCGGCATATTTTGTTATCACTCTATAACTTTTCCTTATGTAAATCAACCATATCCGAAGGATCCGTTGAAAAACATTAGCTGGTAAATTATTTTATGTTCAAAGATTAGGTTTCCAATAATTATCATATTGATAATAACCGTCTAGGCGTTAAAATTCAAGTGTATGGCCCGTACGCATGAAAGTTTTCTTTAATATTAACTAATTAATTCTAATTTCAAATCATATTTTTTAAATAATTAATAATAATATTAATTTTAACATCAAATCATATTTTATATAATCACTTTGAAATGATGTGATGGTCACAAGTCACTTTGTGTAGTTAATAATCACTTTGAAATGATGTGATTGTCACAAGTCACTTATTTGTGAAGGACACATATTGCAATTATTCATAATTTTTTTTTTTATGTTTTAATGAAAATGGTTAATTTTTTATTAAAAAGTTATTACAATCGCAAGAGGTAGGATTATATCACATAGTTTAGGAATGGCTCCAAACATTTAAAATTACGTACAAAAAGATATTTTTATCATTCACATTGGATGTTCAAAATATTCCATTGGCATAAACTTTGTAATAAACATGTAAAACAAAATAAACTTTGCAAAGCACGATAAAATTTGGAATTAATTCAAATCATGTTCACAAGGTTGAGATCCATGGTTGGCTTAGGTTTTAGTCTCCTTCCTAAAACCCTTAGCTGACACTAAGAACCACTCAAATTCCAACATCATTTTAATTTAAAAAAACACAAGGAATATGCTATAATTAAATAACTCAAATTCCAACATCATTTTAATATAAAAAAACACAAGGAATATGCTATAATTAAATAACCATCAAAGTGATTAACTTTCATTGTTGTCAAGGTAGAAAAGGGAGTAAAATCTTGGTAACAATATTGAATTTAAGGGTTTCGTTTTATAAGGTATTCAAGGTTTGAAACTTGTGGTAGTTGGGAGGAGACACCCAAAAAAATCCAACCATGTTAAGGGTTGGTGTGGCCCAGGCTAGGTGTGAACATTGGGTGATTTTGACGGCTTAGATGCCCCATGGGTTGCAGTTTCTTAGACCACTAGCTAGTCCCACAAGTAGCAGACACACTAGAAAAAAAAAGTGATGCCTCCAGGTAAACACCAAATATAGGCTAAGAAGAGGCACTCATGAGTCTAGACACTGATGATAGGTGCATCTCAGAAGCCTACCACCCAATTCAAATGTACAATACTCGGGCTCCATTGTCCCACCTGCACCCAAAATCGCAATAAAACCCAATTAAAAAGGTTGCTTCTCTATTAAACGAAATATACATGATGGTACAAGGGTTATGATGGACTTTAGTTTCCATTGTCCCATCTTAAAGTTGAAATTCCACTTGGCTTGGATAGTGAATAACATGCAAAACTTTAGATTATTCATTGTAATGAAATTAAAGAATTGGTGAATAGGATACCCTTTTGATTTGAGGGTTCCACCTTCCAAACAAGAGGCTTCATTGGCTAAAAGGGTCGATCTATCAATTTTAATCTCTTAAAACATGGAAATACTCTATAAATTCAAAACGGTTGGCTTTTTTTTGGATTTGCATGATGAACCTTAGATTGTAAAAAAATGTTCTACATGAATCTTATAATTATTGTTGAGTTTCCAAAAACAATTATATTCCTTATTCACCTTGGGTAAAAAAACTTAAATCCTTGATAGAAAACTAGCATCTCAACCTAATTATTAATAGCTCCATTGAAGTTCCATTTAAAATTTGCTTCTTGGTTTTCATTGAAATTTAGAATCAACGATCCTTACCGTTTATCATAGGTTTTTGTTATTTAACATTAAAAACTTTTCGTAACTTAAAAATGTCGTCGTTTCCCATTAAGGAACTTTAAAAAATGCATTTTCCCTATCTTATACAAAAGGATAATATGGAATGGTTTCCATGGAAAATAGCATACATAACCAAGTTAAGATTGCAAGTGTATGTGAGGTTTGATCACGGTGTATTTGGGCAAAATTTATTGAATTGGCT
>JZKD02S0616412.1:525178-573974 GCA_000966675.3 Picea glauca
ATATATATATATATATATATATATATATATATATATATATATATATATATATATATATATATATATATATATATATATATATATATTGTCACATAGATCCACATTGTATTGATATGTGGCTATGTTTTGTCATCTTGTAGCTCCACTATGTATTTTTCCTGGCTGCGATCAGTTCATGTCATTTAAGTATGGATCCACATTGTATCTATGGTGGCTATATCCTTAGTTAGTACTCTCATGGATTTGCAGTTTATTGGTTGGTGAACATGCTTTGAGTCATCTCGTATTCCATGCATAGGTATGCCTACCTTAGAAATGGAACATCTTAATATTGTTTTATGGTTGTTTGTAACTTCTTCCATGTTCTCCCACTCCAACACCCTTGTATTGAATAATTTGTAAAGTGTTTCAGCCATTAGTTTATCTTTTGACCTCACACTTTAGGGGGCATCTATTACCCATCAAAATGTCACATTTTCATTTCGCACCCTAAGTGTTGCAAGTGTCACAAAGTGACATATGCACCTTGGTAAGTGTTGCATTGTTAGGGACCTAACCTCCCTAACCCCTCACGTAGGTAGAACAATATAATTCCATGTAATAAAGGCCAATATTAATAAGGTCCAACAATAAGGAAGAATAAGTCAAATGTAATAAGACCTAATAGAAGCTTCTGCTTCTAGAAGGATCTTCCTCTAGATGGTTCTTTTGGATAGATATATTTAGTATAAATAGAAGTAGAGGGTATGATAAATCTTGTGTTGGATATTATTGTAGTAGAGCTCTTCTCTGTTGGAGGTTTCCCCCTCGAAGAGTTAAGTGAACATTTTTATCAATAATCAAAGTTCTCTTTCTGGTGTTATTCTGGTATTGTTCTACATATATCATTGTTCTTCTTATATCATTACTTATTGCTAGCTACTTATTTATGTTCAACATACTATTTTATATCTGGAATACTACAAGTGGTATTAGAGCACCTTCCTTGGCAGAAAATTGTGGGTTAAATTTTTTCAGGGTAGAGACATATTCCGACCTCTTAAATCTATAGAGATCTGTCATTAAGCGCATAAACCCATGGTCGAGGAGTCAACCATGCAGGAACTACAAGAGGTACTTAATCGCACATCTGTGTGGCACCCTTGTAACCCATGTTGGTACCCCTTCGAGTGGTAGCGCATCAAACAACACATGTATATCGATCGACCTAGATTTCCTGAAGCCCTCCATAGATAAACTGATCAATCGCTTGACTTCTATAGTGAAACTGAGAACAACACTCAGGAAGATACTGTCTAGTACCTGGGTAGTCAGGTAGTATGACTAAGGGCATGGTCTAGCCTCCTTAGTTGGTTCCTTGAGATATTGGATCGAGTACTACTTTTGGATCCCGCACATATATCAAAGAGCTATAACACAGGGAAAACCATTTTCTGTAGAAACCTTGAATATCCTACCCCTAGGGACATAAACAAAAATATAATAAACAAGATCTATTGTTGTGCAACTATGCCTTTTTCATTTGGGTTGTGAAATTACTACACACTTCTTCCTGTTAAGCATTTGGGCATTTCATCACTGCAGTATAATTCCCACTGGGTTCCTTTCTTCAACCTGATTCCAGTGATACCTATCATTTTTAACACAAATATTTTTGTGGACCCAACCCGTCTCTAACACCCTTATTTGGATCCTATCCCTTTGTATCCCCCTTTTCACCTTGATCGTTGTGGTACTTATCATTTGACACCCCTTTTCTTAGTGGTCCCACTGACCCCTCTCGATTCCTTTTGTTTCCCCTATACCATTTTCCTTCTCCTTTGTCCAAATGACTACCACTCGAGCCCAAGAACTCAATACCTTTATTGCTGACAACAACAAGCACAAGGAAGACATCCAATCTCTCACTTCTAATATTATCTCCATCAATTCTGATATTGCAATCCTCAAGGAACAATGTTCATACATCAAAGACCTTAAAGAACACTTCATGGGTTGTTCACATAACCCTTCCTCTTCCAAACAACCCTCTTATCAAGATGACTATGACTCTTCCCATTACCAAGGTCCTCATACTAACCACTTTTCTCAATACCTCTGCCCTCCAAGGATTGAGGTGAACAAATTTGATGGATCGGATCCCACCAGCTGGGTCACCCAAATGGAACATTCTCTTTGCATGGCATTACTAATGATTTAGCCAAGCTTCGTTATGGTGTCCTCCATCTGGATCTGGAACAATGGCAATGGTGGAAATGGAGAAAAAAGGCACGCCAAGGGTATCTTGCTTGGAAACAATTTGTGGCCGAACATTATGACCGCTTTGACTCTGACACCCACCATTTAGGCCGTTTGACCAAGTTAAATCAATCTGGGATAGTGGAAGAATTTATTGTCCCATTTGAGCACTTGGATTTTAGAACAGAGGGCATGTCAGATGATTTCTTTAGGGAATTATTTATAAGTGGCCTCAAAGATGAAATTTGTTCCCATGTTCTCATGGCACGCCCCCAGACTTGGTTGGAAGCTACTCAATAAGCCAAACAATACCAACATATTGTCTCTTCCTAGACCTAGAAACCCTCCTTTCCTCCTTGACCTAAACCCACCAATTTTTCTCCTCCTGTAACTCACCTCAAGATCCAAAAATTAAAAAGGGTTGAAATGGTTGAACGTCAACTCAAGGGTCTTTGTTATAATTGTGATGAAAAATCTTTTCTCGGGCACAAGTGTAAGGAACAAAATATTTTTATGGTTGTGAATGAGGATATTTCTGAAGAAGATGTTGTTGTTCCATCTGTGAAGGAACTACCACCACCATATGACCTCACCTTACCCTCTGACCCACCCGGAGTTGACCCAGTGATTTCACTTAATGCCCTCACTGGATTCTCTACTCCCCAGACTCTAAAATTAATTGGTTACATCAAAAATAGGAAAGTCATCATCCTTGTGGATAGTGGTAGCACCCATAAATTTATTCATCTCTGCATTTCCCAAGAAGTCAATTGTTACATCTGTGTTGTCAATAATTTTCCTATCATGATTTCCAATGGTGGTTCCATAAAATGTGGGGGACAGTGTGAAAATGTGTGCCTCCAAATTGGTTAGTATCACTGGAAATCCCATATGTTTGATATAGACATGGGTGGTTGTGACATTGTTCTTGGTGTTGAATGGTTACACACTCTAGGCCCCATTATCATGGATTTTAAGGACTTAACCATGCAATTCCAATAGGAGGGACAACAATATAAGTTCGAAGGAATCACAACAGGCTCCCCTGAGATCATCAGTTCCCATTGCATGGAAAAGCTCCTAAAAAAATATCATTTAGGAATCATATCCCAACTCCACTCTATTAATGTTGTTGAGATACCTTATGTTCATCCCGACCTCCAATCTATCCTCTCCAACCACCAAGTTGTTTTTACTACCCCCAAAGAACTTCCCCCTTCCCATTGAGTCCACGATCATTCCATCCCTCTCATCTTGAGCAATAGTCCTCCCAATGTTCAAACTTACCATCATCCCTTTTCCAAAAATAATTAAATTCAGAAAACATTTCATGAATTACTAGAAGATGGTGTTATCCACCCCAGTACTAGCCCCTATTCTTCTCCTCTGGTCATGGTACTTAATAAAAACGGTACTTGGTGCATGTGTCCTGATTTTCGCGCCCTCAACAAACTCAAAAAATTCCCCATTCTTGTCATTGATGAACTCTTGGATGAATTGAGTGGTGCAGAATACTTCACCAAATTGGATCTACGTTCAAGCTACCACCAGATCTGTAAGAAAGAAGAAGACATTTCCAAGACTACATTTTGCACTCATGAGGGTCATTATGAATTATTGGTAATTCCATTTGGATTGTGTAATTCTCATTCCACTTTCCAAAGTCTTATGAATCATGTATTCCGTCCTTTTCTCCGTCATTTTGTCTTAGTTTTCTTCGATGATATTCTCATCTATAGTAAAACTTGGTCATCCCATCTCTCCCATGTAAATCAAGTTCTCCATCTACTCTCTAAGCATCACCTTTTCCTGAAACAATCTAAATGTTCCTTTGGGACCTCAGAAGTGGAATACCTGGGTCATATTCTCGGCAAGGATGGTGTCTGAGTGGATCATAAGAAAATTGAATCTATGAAAGATTGGCCTCACCCTAAAGCTAATAAGATCTTGCGTGGTTTTCTGGGTTTAACAGGGTATTATAGGAAGTTCATTCGAAATTATGGAAAGATTGGAGATCCTCTCACTTCCCTCCTTAAAAAGAATGCTTTCACTTGGTCTTCAGCTATGGATCAGGCCTTCCAAGACTTAAAAGATGCTATGTGCTCGACCCTTGTCCTAGCACTCCCATACTTCACAAAGACATTTGTATTGGAATGTGATGCTTCATGAAAAGGAATTGGAGTCATACTCATGCAAGATGGCAGGCCCTTGGCCTTCACTAACAAACAACTTTCAGAGCGATATTTGGGCCAATCCATTTATGAAAAGGAAATGTTAGATATTCTAAATGTCATGGATATCTGGCATCCTTATTTATTGGGACAACGATTCCAAATAAAAAATTATCTTCAGAGTCTTAAGTATTTCCTGGAACAACGAATTTCATCCCCAGTGCAACAAATGGGTGACCAACCTATTTGGCTATGATTAGGAGATCATTTACAAGAAGGGAGAGGAAAATGTAGTGGCTGATGCTCTTTCCAGGAAATATGAAGAAGATGGGTCCCTTTTCTCCCTCTCCTTCATTGTACTAGACTGGCTCCCAGTTGTTCGTAAGGAATGGTTGCAAGACCCCAAAATTTCTAGCCTGCTCCACCAATTTCAACATAATTTTTCAGTTTCTCTAGGGTACTCTTGGCATAATGAAGAGCTTTGCTACAAAGTCCATTTCTATTTATGAAAGAAATCCCAACTTAAATCCACATTTCTTTCTGAACTTCATGCCTCACCCATAGCAGGGCATTCAGGATTTACCAAAACTTATGAACGAGTCAAACGTTCATTTTTCTGGGAAGGTATGAAACAAGATGTCTGGACCTTTGTAGCTGAATGTGAGTCTTGTCAACGAAACAAGGGAGAAACATTCAAAGCTCCAGGCACACTCCAACCGCATCTAATTCTCCCTGCTATTTGGTGAGATATTTCTATGGACTTCATTGTAGGATTACCTAAATTGGGCAATAAATCAGTCATCATGGTGGTAGTTGATCGTCTCTCCAAATATGCTCATTTTTGTGCTCTTCAACACCCATTCATAGCTGCCAGAGTGGCTCAAAGATTCATTGATAATATCTTCAAGCTTCATGGCATGCCTAATTCTATTGTCTCTGACAGAGACCCCAATTTCACTAGCAATTTTTGACAAGAGTTATTCAAGTTACAGGACACCCAATTGCATCTCAACACTGCCTATCACCCCAAGACAAATGGCCAAACTGAAGTTGTCAACAAGTGCTTGGAAACATATTGAGGTGTTGTAAATCTGAGAGGAAAAATCAGTGGGCTTAATGGTTACCCCTAGTTGAATGGTGGTACAACACATATTACCTTACAACTACTCGCATGACTCCTTTTGAGGCAGTCTATGGCCAAAATCGCCCATCAGTTCTATCAAGTATGCCAGGGGTCTCAAAGGTTCAAGAGGTTGACACCACTCTTACAGTCAGGGAGGATATTATTCGTGCCCTCAAAGACAATTTGGTCATGGCTCAAAATTCCATGAAGAAACAAGTAGATCAAGGTCATTCTGAACACCATTTTGTTGAAGGGGACCATGTATTTCTTCGACTACAACCTTATAAGCAGTCTTCACTCAAAGATCAACATTGTCAGAAACTTGCACCCAAATTTTATGGTCCTTATACAGTGCTCAAGCATGTTGGATCAGTGGCCTATCATTTAGCTCTACCTAGTCAATCAAAGCTCCATCTTGTTTTTCATGTTTCCTGCTTAAAGAAGGTGATTGGATCTAAGTGCTAAAATCAAACTAGTCTTCCTGAGTTGGATGAAGAAGGTTCCATATGGTTGTAGCCAGAAGCAGTCTTGGCCCAGAGAGAGCGTCATCTCCATCAACGCATCATCTATGAAGTGTTAGTCCAATGGAAAGATACACCTCTAGAATATGCCACATGGGATCCGACCAAGATTCTACAACAATTCCCTCATCTAAAGCCTTGAGGACAAGGATATTCTTTAAGGGGGAGGGCATGTTAGGGACCTAACCTCCCTAACCCCTCACATAGGTAAAATAATATAATTCCATGTAATAAATTTCAATATTAATAAGGCCTAGTAATAAGGAAGAATAAGTCAAATGTAAGAAGACCTAATAGAAGCTTCCACTTCTAGAAGGATCTTCCTCTAAATGGTTCTTTTGGATAGATAGATTTAGTATAAATAGAAGTAGAGGGTATGAGAAATATTGTCTTAGATATTATTGTAATAGAGCTCTTCTCTGATGGAGGTTTCCCCTTGGAATAGGCAAGTGAGCATTGCTATCAGTAATCAAAGATCTCTTTCTGGTGTTATTCTAGTATTTTTCTGGTATTTTTCTGCTTATATCATTGTTCTGGTTATATCATTGCTTATTGCTAGCTACTTATTTATATTATGCATACTATTTTATATCTAGAATACTACACATATGACTATCTCAAGTGTTCTATCCACCTTCCCAAGTGTCGCATTCACTTTGTTATGTGTCACCACCCATTGACACCATGAATTTTTTTTCCATAACCTCTAAGTCATATTGGAGGAAGAAACCTATCATTTCAAGGTCAAAAAATAGTTTTTTCTGGGAAAAATCGACCTTTTTTTGGCATTTATGAAGGGTGGCACCCCCTTGGCCATGCCGGGGGAGGGCCATGGCGCCCCCTTTTTCATATTAGAGGAGTTCCATTATTATTATTGAAACCCATCTCTCACTCTAGGGGAGTTTCATTCTTGTTGAGGGAAAAGGGGAATCCTCCACCTTATTCTATGGGCCAACTCTCTCAATATGGGGTTATTTATGTTCAATCCCCATGCTTTGGATTCACCTTAGGATTTGATCCAAACCTCAAGGATCGATATCCTCAACCATATCCCTCATTTTCTCATAGTGGTTGTGCCTCTCAAGCCTATATATTGAGGGATTTCCAAGGTGGAGGGGAGGTAATTAGTTAGAGTATCATCATTTTGTTCTTGGTATATGCATGCAAGGGGTTGGATGAGGAGATCTTGGAGAGGCTCCTGCAATATCAATTATGGTCTATAAGTATTCTATTATTGGTTCTCATTGAATATACTTGGCCTATTTCCTTCAATCTTGTGTATTCTTGCATATGCTTGTCTATTGTTGCTTTAATCTTCATAGATGAATTTGTTTTACCTAATCAACTAGAGTAGGATATAGTTGTTTGTGTTTTCTTCCCATTGCATGTATCAAGTTGCGCCAAGGGGTTTGAAGATCAATCTCACGGAATGGAAGCATCCCATTCTCCATATCTCTTTCTGATTAATTAAAATAAGTTTAAAGGGATGCTAGTGTCCACTTGTAGTGTTTCTATTTTGGTATAGGGGTTTGGTAATCCAAGGGATTTTTCACCTGTCTATAGGGGAAACATTATGTAATAGGCATGTCATGGAATGGGAAGGAAAGGAAAGGAATTTCATGGCATGGAAAGGTAAGGAAATACAAGGCATGGCATGGAAAATCAAGGCATGGCTTGGCAAGGAAAGGCATGGAATGACATGGCAAGGCAAGGAAAGTCTTGGCATGACATGGAAAGGCAAGGCATAGCGAGTCAATGCATGACATGGCATGGAATGACATGGAAATGCAAGGCATGGATTGGCAAAGCAAGGCAAGGCATGGAAAGGTAAGGCATACCATGACATGGCATGGCAAGGCAAGGCATGGCATGGAAAGGAAATCATGGCAAGGAAAGGTAATGGAAGGCATGGTATGGCATGACATGGAAAGGTAGGGTATGTCTTGGCAAGGCAAGGAAAGGCATGGTATGACATGGCATGGAAGGGCAAGGAAATGAAGTGCAAAGTATGGTTTGGCATGGCATGGAAAAGCAAGGCAAGGCTTGACATGGCATGAAATGGCAAGGAAAGGTATGGAATGAAATGGAATGGCAAGGAAAGGCATGGGAAGACATGGCATGGTAAGGAAAGGCATGGAATGACATGGCATGGCATGGAAAGGAAAGGCAAGGCATGGCATGACAAGAAAAGGCATGGTTTGGTATGCTATCACAAGATAAGTAAATGCATGGCAAGGTATGTCAAGGAAAGGCAAGGCATGGAAAGGAAAGGAAAGGCATGGCGAGGTAAGGTAAGGAAAGGTATGGAAATACAAGAATACTATAACAACCATAAAATGAAGAAAAAAAATCAATAATTCATAAATCTGAAATATTTGTTCAATTATTCCTTTTACATACCTATGGTCATTTAAGTAGACCATATGGATCACTTCTAATACTGATGGTTCTAGCGGGGAAAATTTCCCTATTACTATACCGGGTCAGAGTATAAGCAGAGAATTGATCTCCCTTAAAAGACAATCCTATTTCTAAACTACCCCAAACAATCTGACCTTGAAAGATAAGAGAAGGAAAAGAGAGTGTACCTTAGGTCCTTTCAGTTGATGTATAACTCCTTCTTATTTGTAGTTTCTTGGACTGCTAGTCTCAACCAAAGTTGACCTGCCAACAAATTAGACAACAAAGCTACAATATATTCTATCTCTACTTATCAGTGTTAGGGTTCATATACAAATGTGAAATGCATTAATCAAATAAGCAAAAAAACACAATATTGGGACAGAAACAAAATTCTTTTATTCAGATGTGAAGATTACAAAAGATACAACCTTCTCGTCGGCAGATGCTCCACAAACCTGGTCCAGGATCCTCTTACAACTGCTCCAAGTGCATCATTCCCATAATAAATCTCATAACCAACTGATCTTCTTGGGAAGTAAGGAAGGGATTGTATAGGGAGAGGGATGGAGGGGGAATGTTGAGGACGAATCTCAGAAAGGAATGCAAAGCTTGGACAAAAAGGGGAAGGGATTTTGGCAGAGTTTCTATGTTCTAATTCTTGATGTTGGAATGTGAACCCAAGACCTCCCTTTATATGAAAAAATGATAGTTATTCAGTTTGGGGACGGGCTATAACGGGTGAATTGATTGGGAAACCCTCGATAGCCCATAAACTCCATCGAATTCCTTGCAAATTTTTATTTTTTGCAACTTTTGGAGTTAAACGTGGGTTGTTTAGTGTGAAACTAGTATATGTACGTGAGATGTCTAGTATGAAGCTAACACATGTATGCGACCAGTAGTGTAGCAGGGCACGTACATGCTCCAAAAAATGGTTTTTTAAAGAGAGAACCTCAACAATAATTTGGAAAATTGTGCAAGTAGAAAGACCAATGCCATGTATGCATAGGTACAAAATTTTATGGATATAAAATATGCACCCTAATTTGTGAGGTCAGAATAGAAACGGATGGCCTAAATACATTACAATATCTTTGCCAGTGGGAAGGCATGGAGTCGAGTGAGCTTGGGACCAGAGTTTGAAAGGTTTCTATCTGTAAAACAATAATAATCTCTCTAAGGAAGGCATACCCATGCTCGGGATGAGCTAATCATGGTTTCCAATCAAGTGAACTGCAGATCCATGTCATATAAATGTATATATAAAGTGTAACCGAGAGAAATACATAGTGGATCTACATATCAAAATCACTCGATGAAATTTGAATACAATACAGTATGCATCGTTAAGAGGCGTCAATGCCTGTGACTGGAGATGAAGAATTCATAGCTCGAGCAACAAATTCAAGATCTTCAACAGCTCAGGTAGGAGTACAATAGGAGTGTAAGACTCATTATTCAGAGGTCTTCGACATATCATCGGGGAAAGACTGGAGGATATCGATCATCATGCACAGAACTTCATCAATTTTGAATCTGGACTTTACTACACTCACGAGATGGCTGGCTCATGAAATTCAAGAGACAAAATGTAGAATGGTCAACTCAGGTTAGATAAAACTTTCCTTGGACAAGAGCACAAAATATGATCAGACTCAGGAAGCATAATATTGAGATAATTATGTGATGCATGAAGCATCACAAACTCTCCATATGTTTGGAAGAGTAACCAAACAAAGGAGGACACAACTCTATGTAGAGAGATCAAATTCCCAAGGTCATACTAGATCCCAATGGTTGGTGAACAAATGGAAGGATGTGCTTTGTCAAAGGGCGACTATATTGTTTCCAAAGAAATAATTGATATATTTCGTCCTCTCTTTTTGGAATATTTGATTTTTTTTGTCTTCTTCAATTTTTTAATGAGGTTGAAAAAGAATAAAAGAATGCTACATTACAAAGGAGGAAAGAGTGTCACAAGCAAGCAAAATGGTTCTAAGCGCATGGAACATAACGATGCTCAAGGAGAGGAGAAATGTGCAGGATAAGGAAACTCAGGGAAAATTCCTCCATGGGTCAAGGTGTTAGACCACAAAGGAAAAAAAGTGTTGCAAGGCTTGCATATAAGGAATGCTTTAAAGGTTCAGTTGAGAGAAACATGGAGTCAACATTAGGCCAAAGACGCAAATATGAGACCCACAATGCGATTAAGCACAACACAACAAGACTCCTTCCATGTGAATTTTTACGAGTCGAGAAAAGGTAAGCTCGATGGTTTTTCACATTTAGAGAGTCTGAAAAAACGTTAAAGAGGACTCAAGGGAGTTCCTTTTTCACAATTAGTAGTCTAGTCGATTCTAAAAAGGGTTAAACTTATACCGAAAAGATGTCTCTTCAATACCATTTTAACGAGTGCGATTGAGACAAGATCACTCGGTGATCTTTTCAATTTTAAGGAGTCTGAAAAGAGCTTAACTATGGACTCACAACCTTTTTCTAGGTTTAGTCTCCTTAGCCCGAAAAAGTATAAAATATAACTGAGGAGAACTCCCTTGTCGAGACAATTCTCCCGAGGTGTACATTTTTCCAGAATAATCTATTGGCTGGAAAAAGAGTTAAACTCATGTTGAATAGATGTTCTTTCTGGACCAATTTAATGACTGTTAAAGGAACAAGGTCACTCGAAAATCTTTTCATATTTATGGAGTTTGAAAAGAGCTTAACTATGGACTCTGGGGGGGTGGGGGGGTTCCTTTTACGTAAGTAATCTCCAAGGCCCGAAAAAAAGATAAACCAAAACCAAGGAGAATGTTCCTTGTTTCAAAAATTTAGTCCCTCAGGCCCGAAAAAGGGTTAAAATTACGCCTGAGAATACTCTTCTAGGGAACTGAAGTTCGTAGAGCATACCTTTATTCATAAAATTAGCCATCCGAACATAAAAAGGGGTAAAATACCATAGGACATATGTGCCTTCAAATTTGAGTTTAGCGAGCATGAAGGGAAACAAGATCGCTTGACAATATTTTCAATTTTAGAGAGTCTGAAAAGGGATTAAAGAAGACTCCAGGGGGGCTAATTTTCTCAAATAATCCAGACGATATTGAAAAGAATAAATACAATCTCGTTGGATGTTGCTTTCAAAATTTAAAGCGAACTTGAAAGACAACAAAGCATGCTCATTAGGGAGTCCCATGGGTAAGGCCAAGAATAACGATTATTAAGAGGAATGCAACTTCAATATGTAATCATAGTGGGACTAACAAGGACTCCCAAGCCTATAGTAAAAAATCATAGCATGGACACCAAGATGCAACAAAGGATCTACCTAGGGAATCCATATAGAGGTAGGATCTACCACATAATTACGACAATTCTAAAGTAGCTGAGGAGGTTCCGTATTGCTCTTTGATGGGATCGATCCTGTGGAAAAGTGGAAAATTCAACATCATGCAGAAAGATAGGAGTGACAACCAAACCTATATGCAAAAGTTGAAAAATAAGTTTTACCAAGGGACGATATAAATGTAACCCACCTCAAAAAATCACCAAATCGAAAGGAAAAGTCCATCAAAATGACCAAAAGATAACTCAAAAGAGAACTCAAGTAGCCACCAAGACAGGAAAAGTGATAAAGGGGACAAAAATAGGGAAAAAAGGGCCAAAAAAGTCTATAAATAGAGGTGGACAACTCATGTATACCATTGTAAATTGGAAATTAACCAAAAGTCAAAAACCCCTTTTATCAAAAATGTGAATTCCAGGAGCTACGGTGGACGGAAAACCCTCCCACTTGGACTAGGTAAGTACAAATCCCCCCCTCTTCTTTTTAAATTCATTTATTTGTATTTAATTTTTAGTTTGGGAGGTGGGCCAATTCTGGTAGCAGGGAAAATCCCCCTATTACTATATTGGGTCAAAGTATAGGGAGAGTATTGATCTCCCTTAAAATAAAATCCTATTTCTAAACTAATCCAAGCAATCTAACCTTAAAAGATAAGAGAAGGAAAAGAGAGTGTACCTTAGGTCCTTTCGGTTGATGTAGACCTCCTTCTCATGTGTAGGTTTCTTGGACTATTGGTCTCCTCCCAAATCTGAACTACAAACATTTTAGACAATAAAGCTACAATATATTCTATCTCTACTTATCAGTGTTAGGGTTAAGATACAAATGTGAAATGCATTAATCAAATAAGCACAAAAGTACAATATTTGGGACAGAAACAAAATTCTTTTATTCATATGTGAAGATTACAAAAGTTACAACCTTCTCGTTGGTAGATGCTTTGTGAACCTGGTCTTGGCTCCTCTTATTGCTTCTCCAAGTGGATCATTCTCGTAATATCTCTCACAATCAACTGATCTTCTTGGGAAGTAAGGAAGGAATTGTATAGAGAGAGGGATGGAGGGGGAATGCTGAGGCCAAATCTCAGAAAGGGCTGCAAAGCTAGGACAAAAAGGGGAAGGGATTTTGGCAGAGTTTCTCTGTTCTAATGCTTGATGTTGGAATGTGACCCCAAGACCTCCTTTTATATGAAAAATGATAGTTATTTGGTTTGGGGGTGGGCTACAATGGGTGAATTGGTTGGGAAACCTTCGATAGCCCATAAACTCCACCAAATTCCTTGCAACTTTTGGAGGTAAACGTAGGTTGTTTAGTGTGCAGCTAGCATATGTACGCGGTCTGTCTAGTATGCAGCTAGCATATGTATGTGGGTAGTAGTGCAATAGGGCACATACATGCTCCAAAAAATGATTTTTTAAATTGAGATCCTCAATAGTAATTTGAAAAATTGTGCAAGTAGAAAGGCCAATGCCATGTATGCATAGGTAGGGAATTTTAGGGCTATAACAAATGGCCTCCATTAACTTCTCATGATCAAAGTAAGGAAATAAGTATCATACCTTAGATGAGTTCTTACTTGACATTGTTTTTAGTTGGATGTTTGTACCAAAAATCAAGTTCGTAAAGTGGTATACGACTCACCTAGTCTATAATATTGAAATATATAACCACCTTTCTTTCATGTTCTTCCATCATGTGTTAGATATTCTCCTTTAATAACCATAAAACCAATCAAAAATTCAATGCCTTCAGAGTCTGTTATTGATCACATGACGGTTTGATTTCCCTCTAAGCAACGTGCCAACCAATAATGAGTGCCCCATTCATTACCTTTTGGGGAAAGCACTCTGTATATGTTCCCTACAAAATATGGATTGCCAACTCATGAGTCCACTAAATGAACAATTCACAAAACATTGATCCTAGTTATTCAAAATTAAATAGAAGGTTTCAATGAACCTGGTAGTATGATATCTAAGATAGGATCATAATTTGATGAAATACTAGATTGGTCCTCCTCCAACTGGGATAATTCCATAGTTATGCGTTGACCAATGAGAGTGATACACGATCCCATCTATCAACCCAGTCTGTTGATTCACAATCATCCCATTCATTACTACTACATGGACCATAGAAGCAATAGAGTTTTCTCGTCCATATTTCAACTATTGCATTGTCTGATGTTCGAACTAAATGGAATCTATGAGTCCCCTTGATTGATTTGCATTCATACCACTGTGATCGATCTACATTAACCACCTCCATAAAATATCTATGTACATGTCATTTCCTGTGTGATTTGTCTTCACCGGTTCCCGTTCCCTCTCCCATTATTGCAGAACACCATTCAACAATGGATTTCACATCTCAATTGAGGGAAGTAGTTTTGTACTTCATTTATTTCCTGCATAATGCTCTTTTTATGCATGCACCTGCTCCATCATGCTCCTCTTTCTTGTGATAGGAATCAATATAGTTACAAATGTGTGGTACCATGAGTTTTTTGTGCAACATACACAACCATTGAACTGCGCGAGCATTTTTGAACTGGCATGTGTAACCTTTTGTCCAAATCAATTGTTGATCCATCTATATGTTCTTCTACATAAGGTTATTTTAAAACAACTAAAAACAATGTTGTACGCAGGATAAGTCATGGCACCAATCATCACTTATGTAGAAGTGATACTCCTCCAATATAACTCTGTTTTCTTCGTTACTATCTGGCCCATGAATGTATGTGATATGGAACATTATGTTGACCTAATCTGAGTGATAATATTGACTTTGAATATCATTTTGTGGTTGAAGGGTGTAGTTATCAAAAAAATCAACCACTGATAAGATAACACCAATGAGAAATGTATCTGTTCATATTCTAAAATGCTCGTCCTTCCATCGAGCCACATGCACATGTTGAACATATTGTCGTGTATTTTAAACGAATTCCTTCATGAAGTCACATACTCGTACCTAGGAAGTCACCAATTATATATTTTTTCTTTCCCGCTCTCCATCAATATCATATGCAACATATTTAAATCTTTGCAAGGAAGCCTCCTTCCTCCCCAATTCATACTCATCTCTTACATGGATGCACTTGCTCAGTAATTCCATTCCACCTCACCTGGTGAATGTCCCATCTAAGCAAGATTTTTGATCAAATGTACAACCCTCTATACTTGTACACAAGATGTTGTGAATAAAGTATCTAGATGACGACGACAACAATATAACTAAGCATTCCTGCAAAAGGGTGTTATGCAAAACATGAAAAATATATATGTGTTCCATAATAATAACCATACTCAATGTTATATCTACAACAACATGTGTTACAGATTGTGTTTATTCAAACATACCAAGGCTTTTATTTACAAAAATATATTTGGCCCTAGTTAAGTGCACTATGTACTATCCCAATTCTCTCATACAATTTTGTCTGTGTAATGTCAAGAAAGTGTTCAATATGGGGTACACGGTCCCTATATCCCCTTATCAATTTTAGTACATCTTTTTGGTTAGAATAAAGCTTAGTGTTCTCATGCCAAAAATATTGTACTAGTACATTAAATACTCCAATTAAATTCATGTTAGAACAAGGTAGCCTACTAGTGAAGGCCCACAAATCTGTTGGGCCACCTATGTCGAGGCTATCTCAACTATGCGAATACTTTCTAAGGGTTTTGATATTTCATTTCATGAGATGAGAGGTTTGTTGTAGAAAACAATGTTTTCTTGTGATCTTGCTAAAAATTGATTTTGACAAGACACATCGAGATGCATTGCGGTCTTTAGAACGTGATTTCGTACCAATTCTTTGAAAATCCTATACAAGGTTTCTAACAATATGATGACTTGTTTCTAAACTTCTGACTATTTAAATTCCTAAAATTCTCCTAACAGTAGTCAAACTTTTAGATTTTAACAAAGCCAAAAATAATTGGCATTTAGGAGCATTGGATTTTAGTTCAGAATATTCTTTAATGATTTTATAAGAATGATAATGAACAATACAACTAGGTGACTTACCTTCAAGTGATTCTATACCACTTTCATCCACTTGAATGTGTTTAGGATTTCTTCGTTTCACATTTATCAATCTAGGTAAGGACGATGAATCCTTATTCTGACACTCTTGACCTCCCTGTTGTGGAGTTAAAAATGTTGCAGTTCTTTCCCCTTCAATCATTGGCAGATAAAATCTAGGAGGAGAGTGGACATGGGATTGACTAGTTTCTGGAACATATGACTATCCAACAAGAGGTCGCACCACATGAAATTATTCACCACAATGTTACACACCAATTGCCTCTCTAATTTCATCCATTGTATAATCAGATCCAGGCAAATCCTCCATCATCTGGTCATCCACAACAAGTTGTCTTGATGAGATAATACATAGATTGGTCTCTACTGGACTCCCACGCTTTGCTTGTGGTGGTAGGGAGAAACAAAAATGACATCTATTATGTTAGAAATTGGATTTGCCTCTTCTAAAAGTCTACTCTTTGGCATATGTAACTTTTCATTTTCTCTTTCTTCTTCTACCTTTTCGATGAGTTTCTCTTCCTTGAGGACTTTGTTTCTCGAATCCGTCGGTTCCCCATGTTTAAAGAGAAAATTTGGATTCCAAGCACCCCACCACAAATTTGTCTTGGTATTACACAAGAAGGCACAACTAACAATTCCAATTCCAAGTGGACAAATTTGTCTTTGTATTACAAAAGAAGACATAACTAATAATTCCAATTCCAATTGGACAAATTTGTCTTGGTAATACACTAGAACAAACAGTTAACAATTTCAATTCCAATTGGATAAATATGTATTGGTATTACACAAATAAAAATTCCAATTTTACAAATTTCTCTTGGTATTACACAACCAACAATTCCAATTCCACTTGGAAAAATTTGTATTCCAATTCTTCCCACAATTGTCTTGCAATAACAAAAAATTGTCTACGAATTAAACAACAAGACTAAAAAAACAAAAACTTGTATGCTCCTACTATTTTTTTGTGCAAATGTCGGGCGTGAAGATGTCAATCTTGATATATATGAGGTAAAGGATTGTTCTTGGCACATAAAAATTCTTATCAGGAACGTGTGTGTTCCTAAAATGCGTGCGCACTAAAGAACGTGCACATTATAGGAATGTGCACACGTTCATGCTAGGCATGGATGAGAGAAAATCACAAGGATTTCAATTCACAAGAGTGTGTGCATGATATTATTGCAGTGGATATAACATTTATTATAGACCAAACATATTTATGAATAAATATGTATAGGGGTTTGAGGAAAACTAGAACCTAAGGGATTCGGATTGAAAGTGTTTTGAAGCATATAGAAATGGTTAGAGCACCAAGTGATATGTATTTTATAAGCAGAACAAAATGAATACAGATCTATATTATTAACGCAAAGATTCAATGAATAATAACAGAGATACAGTAAAACTCGGCTTCTATTAATAAAAAAAATATGTTGAAACTGTCAAATGCAGACTGAAACAAGCTTGCTAGAATGGTGACAATTTATCTTTGAGAAGAGATGTGACGATTGAACTCATTCGCAAGAATATGAGTATAATGAGTCTCCAAAATCATTTTTACATCAAACATGAATGCCAAAATCATAGACCTTCAAAAACCTAACCCTAGGAGATGAAGCACCAAAATTCATGTGGGCCCCGTTGGGGTAAGTTGGTACATCAACTTCTTAGGGTTGTAACATTTTCATACGATCTTCGTTTGGGGCATTCGATACATTGTCAAAAATATCTATCCAAGAATTACAACTTCCAATAGGGGTTAGGTCATGCCATCAACAACCCCTGTCCCCCCAAAGGTCCAAATAAACTTCGTTTAGGGCCTCAAAATGGCCTCGAAAGTTTGGGACTCAAAAATATAGAAAAAAACTACCAAGATGAAATTTTTATGTGAGCCAACTAGAAGAGGTGGGTGACCACTGATATCGACTTAGATCAATCCTCCCTCCTTAGGAAGAAATGGTCTCCATTGTGTTGAGTTCCCCCATCAAATGAGGAAATGTCTACTGAATTTGGCCTCAGGTGAGCCACTTGCCTTAGTGTAGGAGATGCCCTACTTTGATAACCCGATAAAGGTGGTATCTTCTGTTGTTGAGTTCCTTTGACCCGTGTGTCCACAATCTAATCAATGGATGCATGTTCCATCCAGTAAGGGTTGAGCTCAGTTGGTGTTAATTGTTATTCTATCTTTGAGGTGTCCAATAATGGTGGAAAATATGGCTGAAGGAGATCCATATTGAACAATGGGTGCAATCCAAGGAAGGCGGGAATGTTGAGCTTAAAAGAATTTTCTCTCACAACCTTGGTGATGGTGTAAGTTCCATAGCGGAGTGGATGAAGCTTCCGATGGGGCCCTGTAAGGCGTTCTTTATGCAAGTGCAACCAAACATTGTCTCCCACCTGAAACTTATGTGGCACTTGATGTTGATCATGGAACTATTTGTCTTTGGCATTGGACTTCTATAAAATATCCTGACACTATTGGCGGATGTGTTGGATCTACTAAATGAACCAGGTGGCTTTGTCAACATTCAGTTTGAGCATGGAACGAGTCTACATGAGTGGCCACAAGTGGTAGTGCAACATCCATGGGACCCAATGGTTGAAATCCCAACCCCACCTGAAAAGGGCTATGATCCGTTGAGTTATGTATGGATATATTGTAGATATGCTAAACATAGGGAAGAATCTCATCCCATTTGCAGGGGAGCTTGGAATTGTACATGCATAGGATATGCATGATCACTCGGTTGAGGAACTCGGTTTGGCCATTGTTACAGGATAAATCGGTATATGCAGACACTAATAGACTCCCTAGATCCACCTGGATCTAGAACAAAACAGGACAAGACATGAATCTTTCTCTAAGTTGTAGTCATTGAATCTACTACCAAGAAGGAATGAGTGACATAACTTTATATCGCTTCCTTAGGTCTCTATTGTTCCTACTTCGTTCTGGTGCTCTTGTGAGATCAGGTCCAAGACAACACAAACCAACCAAAGTGAAGATAACAAAGTATATTCAATGTCAACCTATGCATATGATCAAGGAGTTATGAAATAAAATAAGAGTGATTTTATGGGAAATGGACATGTTGTTGTATTATATTAAATGAAACTAGAAGATACAACCAGATCGCCTTGGTTTCAACACACACACTTGCTCTACACTTGCATGAAGAAGATCCAGTACAACTTGATAGACAAATAGAGTCTTCAAGATTTAATCCAAACAGGGTTCTTCACACAATTATTTCATCAATTCTCCATTCAAACTTGCTTAACCTCTGATCAAAATCTGGACCAGGGGTCAAAAATTTGCTCAAATTTCAAAGTGCTCAGAATGTGACGAAAACGGTACCATTGCGTCCGTCTCGTTTTCCTGATTCCGACGGTATATTTACTTTCACAAACGGAGTCCGTATGGAGAAGTTACCGTGATCTGTTCGCCAAGGCAAACAGGCAAAAATTTGATGCTGACTGGGCAGGCCGTACAACTGACGTGGCAGAGGCCGTACAACTGACGTGGTGACCGTACATTCGATGTGGCAGGTGATGTGGAAATCATCGATTGGTTGACTTTGGACGAGTAACATGGTGACACGTGGCATATTATAGGCGAATGGAAAGGTGCCACGTGGCCCAATGAAGGGCTGCCACATGGCACCCCTATATTGGCTAATGGCTTTTGGTTCATTTATTAAAACTTTATGGAGGCCGCGGGGTTCGACCCTCGGACCTCCACACTCTACAACGCCTTCACAAAATTCCACTATCCATCATTCCGCGCCATAGTTCTTAATTACTATGTGTTAAAAAAATTATTTCAATTTTAATAAGGTTTCAAATGGTGGGGGGTCGGGTCGGGGCTAGCCCCGACCCCCGGTTCTATGGTGTTATATATGACCATGCCTGTTGAAAAATAGCGCGCGCAGGTTTAAAATTCAGTTCCAACTATATGCAAAGCCCATGGTCACCACTTATATGTCATATGACCATTTCGGTTGATAAATGGTGCGGGGGGGTTTTCTGTTAACATATGACCATTATATGTTTTGGATTGGGCATGGTTTATAGCATATGCGCGGGAGTGTAATTTAATGGAGTCATGGTCCTATTGGGTATACATGTGACCATTACCATATGTGTGTGGATTCGTGTTATAATCGGAGCTCAGCCCCCGGGCGCATTAATACTACCACACGACCAGGCACTCCATTGTTTATACACGGGGTTTTGGTATTGCGCGGGATTTGTTTTGGTTTATTTAACACACGGTTTTATGCGTTGAAACCATAACTATTTGCGCGCGGATTTTTACATTGTGGATTCCAACGATTGGAATGGTTAACACATCTGCTCCTGCCACTTGTCCAATCTGGGTTTCACTTTGGAACTGAGCCCTATTTTTAGCGCTGGGACGTGGCCACATGGCCCCCACGCGCCCCACACCTCCGACTTGGGGAGCTTTAGTTTCGCTAACGGTGCGAAAAATCAGCACCAATTTTGGAAGACGCATGTGTGCTGAGTTTAGGCATGGAAAAACACAGAAGCTAGGTTCATTCACCCACAGGTGCGAAATGGCGAACCAGTGACAGAACTTGAAGGAGGAAAAATGGCAGGAGGCCTAACTTTTGGAGTTTTTTGCCAAATGAGGTGCCGAAAAAGCCCAGCTAGGGGTTTTTGGATGTTTTGAGTCCATTGGCACTGCTTTCATAGGCATTTGAAGACTTATTTTGTAGCTTTTTAACCAGTGAAGTTTGAGGAAGCTCCAAGAAGATTGAATCCCTCATTGTTTGAGGCATTGCTCAGATGAGTACATATCTATTTTCTGAGACTGAATAGTCATTTTTGACTAATTATTGTGCTCTGAACACATTGGGATAGCTTTTATATCCATTGGAGGACTTTTACAGGTGTTTTTTCCACGTTGAAGCTCAGAGAAGCTTGGAGGCCACATGTAGAAGAGGTCATTACTGGAGGAGACAAGATCCATTTTCAGAGTTATAATAGTCAATCTTGGGGTTTTTATGTATTCTGAACCCAATGGTACAGTCTGTAAAACCATTGGAGTTGAGTAGTATATTGTAAAAGAAAATTTGACAAACTAATCCCAAAGAGCCAAGTCCATTGAAGGAGGCTCAAGGAGATGTAGCCCAGAGAGGGGTGAACTCCTTTATCACCTTGTTATTGTTGTGAGTTTGTTGTGTTATTTGCTGCACTTTATGTTGCTGTGTATTGGTTTATAGCACATATTTAATCTTTAAAATAACCTTTCCTCTCACATGAACATTGACAACAAGAACCAAGAACTTAACACATAAACCATCTTGCATATTTTAACACATGAAGCAAGGTCCTGTTAAGGTTTATTTTATTGAAGTAGGGGGTGCTTGCATAGCATAACAAGTCAGCCTTCTATTATTATATCAACCTCTTCCTGGAGAAACCCTTCATTATATAGGAGAAGGAGAGATGGTTAAAGGGATGAGGATAATCCCACAAAATCTGAGAAGTCAGTGGGATGGAAACCATGCAAATTCCAACTCATTTTCTAGAAGATACTCTTCTAGAACCTTCATAACTTCCTCTTCCTTTTAAGCTTCAAAATAGATTTGCACCCTACCTATAGAGCATACTGCGAACACCTCACAGGCTAGGTATAGGGTTGCCTGTGAGAATCAATATTCTCGCACCCTACAACATAGTCATCCTATGAACTCATCTTAAAAATATGTTTTGTGGAAGAAGACATCAATCACTTTTCTTAGGAAAAAAGTCCTTATGCAAGCCTAAACACATAACTATAGAGACATCACCAAAGTGAACAAAATAATGTGTAACAGAATGCCCCCCAAAGTATGAGGCTGGAACTCGTGACAACCAAAATACTTTGTAAAATGTGTGTGTGTGTCAGAAACAAATATCACACCTAATAAAAAACCTGCAAACAATCAAGCATCTGCAGAATATAATACTAGTTCTGAGGTAGGCATTCCCATGCTTAGACCACAAATGAATGAAATCATAAATGTAGGCCATGGACACCAATCATACACTGTGGATCCATGTCACCAAAATACCACATAGCCACCAGGAATACACTGTGGATATATGTGTTTAGAAGATGCAGATTAGGACATAGCAACATGACATACAAAGTAGATCCATGTGTCAATACAAATCATAAATACTCCAGCGTAGCCTGGGCCAAAAGATAACACCCAGGATCTTCAATCTCATTGTCTGAAAAGTATGAATCTAACCATGTGATTACATGTGTCAAAGTTGAACATGGTAGAAACCACTCGATTACCCGTCATTGATGAAAACCATTAACAAGTGCGAGGGAAATCACCATTGATCTCAATGACTCCCAAGGTAACTAAGTACAATCTGAACAAATGTGAATAAATGAGCTGAAGTCGAACATTCGGTGGAATCTCTTGATCAGGGACCAATGATGTGAATCCACTGTCGAAAGCGAAGAGACCTTCCATTAAGGCATGCAAGTTCTAAGGTACTAAATGTTTTCTAACTCTTATTCCCAGATAATGAGTTGGAGTCGATGGAAAAAGAATCGTCACAGGAGGGCCTTTATGTATCCCCCATCAATGACACGAAATAAGTAACAGATTTTGAGGGAAATTAAAAGTACGAATATGATTTGAAACGGACATAGGGAAGGCAACATGGTAAGAATGGACAACTGCAAAAGGCCGACTCAATGGAGGGCTTGTTTGGACTGCTCTTGAACATATGAATGACACGACAATGGTCTTGGCAGCATTAACTCAAAGGCGACCCAAGATATGACCTTGTAGTAAGTCAAATGAGAGACAAATGGATTTCCCAACCCGGATTCAAATGACGAATAGGGAGTGTCATGTTCAAGATCGACACTTATTGCCACTAATACAAATACTGAAACATATCCCTTTCCCAAAATTTTCCCCACCATTTCTGGCGAGTACCTATTTATTTTTACACAAGCTTGAGGAGGATAACATATGTTTTTTGATGTAAGCTCATTCTTCGGACGAGTCCCTCGAATTATGTTTAACGAACCCTAAGAAGGAGTGGTTCGGTCCCGTAAGGGCCTTTCGATGTTTGTTTAACGAGTCCAAAGATAGAAAACTTGGGCGTTTTTCATGTTTTGAGAGTCTGAAAAACACTTAAAGAAAAACTCTCTCAGTTCCTTTTTCGTAAATTAGTTCGATGAGACCGAAAAAGTGATAAACTATCGCCCATCGAACATTTTCTTCAAATACGTTTACGAGCGTGAAAAGAACAAGATCGCTTGGCAATATTTTCATTTTATGGAGCGTGAAAAGAGCTTAAATGATACTCCATTGTTTTCATCGTTTTCGTGTTACCATAACGAGTAAAAAAAGACAACAAAAGTATACTTGGTTACATTCTCATGTATTTTCGAGGGCGAGAACGAACGAAGAATGAGCTCAAGGTTTTCCTTACAAAACCCTAAAAAGGTACTCGCTCATGTGATGAATATAAAAAAGAGAAAAAATTCCCGTATACCGTCGTTTGGACTTCTAGGTCATCTATCTGCAAAAAACCATACTCACAAAACCATTAGGGTATTAGGTTTTTAGACAAAAGTAATAAAAATAATATAAAAATCAACGAAAAATAGTAAAAAGGTGAATAAATATGGGTAAAAAGGGCTTTTTACCATTACATTGTTACTTTTCCAAAAACTTGTCCAACACACCTCCTTTTTTTTCTCAAATTTCATCGGTCGATCACGGGAGATACAAGTGATCACTTAGCAAATGGTTCCGACCAACAGGGTAATCTCTTGATTTTTCAACTTTTCCATGTTTTACTTTTGATTTTTATTAGCAATTTTAGAGTTTTGAGTCCATTTTAGGGTCAGTAGGTACACTCAAGCATTCTCGCAGGTGGGCCATTCAAGACTTGCGAGAATCTAAGATTTTTGCAGGTGGTCTTTAGTGCACCTGCGAGAATCTTGCACTGTGCAAAAGCTTCACCTGCGAGGGCCGAAAAATAGATTTTTGTGTGTGGTTTTTCTCAATAAAAATTTGTTCAAGAGGTTAAAATGAGTTGTTGACTTCCTTCTCATGACTCTATTGCAGGTATTGATCATCACGATGTTGGAATGGAGGGAAAGGGAACATGAGGAGGATGATTCCATTACCGAAAATGATCCGCGTACAGTTGTTGCTCTCCGGGAATGTGGGGTCTTAAATTTTTTTAGGATCCCGGGCATGAGAGCCCAACTTAAGTTGTTAGAGTACCTGGTCCACATGTGGGATGTGGACCAACAGGTATTTCATGTAGGGGTCCACACGCTTTAACTAGATATCGAGGATATCTATTTTTTGATGGGGTTGTCACGATGTGGATCCCATACGACTTTGATCGGAGTTAGGCGTGGTGGACTTCCTATGAGCGAGTATGTTCATCGGCATTGTGTTCCTGAGGTAGAGAGAAGCAAGGGTAAGGTCCCCATTTGAGGGATCCAATATTTGACCTTATGGACTATCTTGTTTACCATTGCACGCATGGCTGGAAGCACAGCTTTGCACATGTCTCTCCAAAGCTATTTCCAATACGCAATAGAGTGCACAGAGCCTCAGGTTTTTAATTGTCAGATTTGGTTCTCCACAACATGAAAAGACAATTGACCAAGTGTAAAAGGGGTGACCTAAAGCAGTTCGGGTACAGGTCGATTTTGGTGTCTTTCTTCCTTGAGAGGGTCCCATTGCTGCGTTTACAGGTAGATCGGGGATTACCGACTCCACAGGATCTTAGAAGGTTGACGTGGTGTAACTTCATCTCTCGGCACGTAGCAGGGCCTATAATCAAATATAATGATTCTTTTTTTGACTGGTTGAGGCCCCATATGCTAATGATCAATGACTATGCATATGCCAATTTGGATTTTCGAGGAGATCTGGATTTGGCCCTGCCTGAGGATGCTCAGTGGGGCGACTTAGGTGAGAAGTATAAATTTTGTTCTTTTTAAATGTTTTTGAAAATTTTATTATATAAAATGTTTTTATATTTTCGATCTTAATCAAAAATTTATTTTGACAACACATATGTGGGGCCATATTGACTACTAGGGACATCTCCCATTCAAAGGCGAGGAGAAGTGGCTCCAGTGGCAAGATGGGATGTTGAGGACTACAAGGCGATTGAAAATAACTTAGAGGGACTGACTACAGATGTCCTAGACATCACTATTGGAGAGATCTTGAGACATTATCAGCGTCATTTTGTGGGTGTGTCTGAGTCGAATGCTCCGTAGAGTAGCCCAAGAAGTTGTATGTTATCGTGAGTGTCATCCATGATGCTATTTTGTGGAAGTTGATTTATATTTTGAGATTTTGATCTTTGGACAGAAACTTTTTGTAAAAACTTTTGATCGTTATATACATACATACGACTTCTACCAGATTATTTTATGTTGAATAATACATGTGATGTGTGATTGGTTCATAAATGTCCCAAATTTCTATCTAACACATAATTATCTAAAGCATCAGTCAATGTATTTAGACATCTAGGAACGTGCTGATATTTGATATAATCAAAATAATGTTCCAAGAGGCGAATTTGTAAATATACCCGTAATAAAGTAGGACTTCGGATAACATAGACATTATTTAACTGTAGTACTACTACCTGCCAATAGAGTCGTATAACTAGGTGGAAGATACCAAGCGAAATAACATCAATCAACAATTCAATGATGGTGCTATATTTTGTGATATTATTGGTCGCATGACCGAGGCAAACACCTCGTAGATTAATGAGTTTGTTTGTAGGTGCGTAAATTGCCCATGCAACAGAAGCTAAGTTCTGAGTACTATGACCAGCACCATCGATGAAGCCAATGTGGGGTAGCGAAGACTCCAACATCTGGAAACCATGTTCAATGCAAGGTAAGCGATCGAGGGAAGAAACCAAATAATGAAAAAGCACACTAAAGTAACATAAAAAAAGTATGATACAATAAAATACAAGCACTCATGCACAAATGATCTAAGCATAGTACTTCTTTAAGTAAAGCCCATTTTTGGGTTGACTCAAAGGGATACTATCATAGTCCACTAACTCATAGGCTTCTTTTTCCAACACCCATCTGACGATATAAGGACATTGCCACATAGCCTCAAATTTTTCGGCTCCTAACAAATCCTGATCTTGTTCATAAAGGAGAACTAGATCTCCTTTAGAGAACATGTGTGGTTTGACATATTTATCATATTGAGCTTTGACGCATTTCTTCTAGGTTTCTATAATTAGGGTGGTATCACGATGGGTTCGTCTAATTGCATAAGATACAACAGACGTTCTTCTTCAGTGGAAGTGTTTGGGAGAAGTTCAATGACAAGATTTAGAGATGGTATCTCACATTCAATCGGAAATATGGCTTCTATACCATAAACTAACTGGAAAGGTGAAAACCCAATAGTAGACTTGACAGATGTCTGGTAAGCCCACAATGCCGAAAACAACATCATGTGCCAACTAGTTTTGTGAATCCCTATCATTCGTCGAAGCATGGTAATTAGGAATTTGTTTATTGCTTCAACCTGGCCATTGGCCTGTGGATAATAGGGTGTTGAGTTTTCATGGCGAAGACCCATCTTTTCGGTGAGTTCGGACATCATAAAGTTTCTAAAGTGGCTACCGTGATCAGTAACGATAGCTTGAGGAACACCAAACCAAGCAATGATGTGATTGAATATGAATAGTGCTACAGTCTTTCCGGTATTGTCGAATGTTGGCATCGCCTCGGCCCATTTTGTAAAATAATCTACAGCTACAATAATGTATCCATGCCCCCCGGCCGAGTGAGGGTGACATGTCATGAAATCGATACCCCATTTCGCAAAAGGTCCAATGGAGACTACAGGGTGTAGAGGAGCAGGGCGTGATCGTGTTTTATTGTTGTAGGTTTGGCAAGCGTGGAATTTTTGGACAACAATAATACAATCATTGAATAAAGAAGGCCAAAAATACCCAGCTCGTAAGATCTTATGGGCAGTAGCATACCCAGACATGTGACCACCACATGCTCCAGAATGACACTCATTCAGGGCTTTCTTGGCTTCGTCAAATGTGAGGCAATGTCAAAAAGCAGAGTCAATCCCACGACGATAAAAAGTATCACCGAGGATAATATACTGACGGGCTTGGTAGCGTATGTGACGACGGTCAGTGCTAGACAAATTGGGCCGAAAAGTCTGGGTCTGGAGATATATGATGATATCCCCATACCAAAGGTTATCAGAACTGATCAAAAAAAAGGATTCATCGGGTAATGAATCCTCTACTACATTTTCCATCTCAGAACAGGGAAGGTCTCATATCAATTCGGTAAACACCAAGGATTTCTTGGACTTAGAGTGTTCGAATTCTAAGTCAAACTCTTGGAGTATTACGATCCATTTGGAGTATTTTCCCCCTAGTTATTGGCGTGTAAAAATGTTCTTCATAGGGTTGCAGTTGGAAATCACAGTGGTCTTGCGTAAAAGGATATAGTGCCAGAAACGTTGAACATCTTGGACGGTGGCCAAGGCCAGTTTTTCAACATGTAAATACTTAGTTTCGGTAGTCATGAGACTCTGACTCAAATAATAAATGTCATGTTCATTATGAGAATTATCCTCCTGGACTAGAACCATATCAATGGTAGAGTCTGAGGCTGCGAGATATAAGAAATAATCTCAATTGTAATCAGGTGGGAAAAGTAGTGGGGTACGGGTTAAGGTCAGTTTTAAAGCATCGAAATCTTTGTTGGCAATGGTATCCCATACAAATTCAGAACCTTTCTTGAGCAGTCGAGTAAAACCAAGAGTTAACTCAGCACAGTTTGGGATGAAATGACGTAGAAATTTTTCCTTCCCTTGCAAACTTTGTAGCTGGCGAAGTGAGGAAGGAAAAGGGAGATTGAGAATCGCCTCGAACTTCAAAGGATCTACCCTAATTCTTTGACGTGAAACAATAAAGCCTAGAAGTTGGCTGGATTCTACACAAAAAACACATTTGTGGGAATTCAAGTGTATATGGTAAAACCAATAGTGAAGTAAAATGGCGTGGAGGTGTGTTGGATGATCTACACGGTGCATGGAATTAGTTGGTAAGTCATGGAGATATGGCTACACAATGTGTTTTATATCATGAAAGGCATAAGACATAGCACGTTGAAAAGTTGGGCCGACATTCTTTAAACCGAAGGGAAGTTTCCAGTAGGTGAAAGTGCCCCAAAGACAAATAAAAGCAGTTTTGTGTTGATCTGTGGGTACGATATTGATTTGATTATATCCGGAGAAACCATCCATCAGAGAGAAGATTTCACTTCTGGCACAATCATCGACGATTTGGGCAACGAAGGGGGTAGGAATGTTGTCTTTAGGATAATCTTTATTAATGTCTCTATAATCAATGCACATGCGGATCATACCTTGTTTCTTGTTAATCATAAAAAGATTGGAAACCCAGTCAGTTAAAGCCACAGGGTAAATAAAGCTAGCTTTGAGAAGTTTCTCAACTTCAAGCTTGATAACGGCTGCTTTACGTGTGTGGACCGAACGAAGCCATTGTTGGACAGGTTTAGTGCCCGGGTATGTCTTAATCTCATGTACAACAATGTTGGGGTCAATACATGCCATTTCTTCATAGCTCCATGCGAAGACGTCACGAAATTCTTAGAAAATATAGTTGTAGGTGACAACTTCATCATGGGAACACGAAGCTGTGATATGCACATTTTCGACAGCTCCAGGTTTGATGAATATGTCGAGAGGGATCGTGGGTGAGATATTACTTAAGTTCCCTTCGTAGAACATATCGTGTGTAGACTCGGGAATGGTAGAAATGACGACAACGATCGAAGGGGTCGAGATCTGTTGGTAACTCTCAATGGTGTGTTGTTTTAGGAAGAGGATGGAATGATGATGTCCATCGTCCCAAGGGGTATCTTCCATGGACATAATAGACATAATCATCTCGTCCATATGAAAAATGACGTGGAATGGATCCAGAGATAAATCACCAAGAGAGGGGGTAGAAGGGGTTGTCAATTGAATGGCTTGATAAGCAGATTCGACCGGACTCAAAGGCATTTGGTCACCATAACGAAGATGATCGCCGAGGTTGGGTACTATCCACGGGTCGTAAGACGTAGGGGTTTCTCGAACAGAGGTGGAATCATATTGATTGAGGTGACGAACGGATGTGGAACATCAGGTGGTGGAATGGGAAAAGTACCCATCAAAGAGGACTCTTTAAGAAGACCGACACCGACATTCTCATATCCAGAGGGTGTTTTTGCAATGAAAGGTACATTGCCATTATGTGCATCGGAGTGAAATATGGCCAATTTTTCCACCGTAATTACTTTTCCTTGATGTGGAAAACATACATGGAAAAGAGTGGACACAACTACATGTATGGAATCGATCCAGCTACAGCCAAGTAGAAGGTTGTAATCGAGAGGAGTGTCAAAGACCTCCACTTCAATGTTGACCGTTTTGCCTTCTAATGTAATAGGCAACGAAGGGAGGACACTATAGGGCTTAAAACCAGAGCCATTGAAGGCTTTGAGCGTGTTGTGGGATTCGGTTAAAGGAGGAGAGTTGATGACTTTCCAATAGGTAATAGACATGACACACATTGAGGCACCCTCATCAATAACTGTTCTACAAATGTTCTTGTCAAAGACAATAACTTGTATTTGGAATGTGAGTTGAGGGGGTAACCTTGGAATGTGATATTCGAGTAAAAAATTATTAAATTTGTATCGGTAGGGTCGATTCCACCAATAGATTTCAACAGTGCCTTTCTTTGTATAGGAAAACTTTGAAGAACTTTGAGGGCTGGCATCATGGCGATGGTTGGGCCAGATCTTCAACAATACTGTAGTTCTAGCTAGCATGTGCATGAGGATTGAAATCATATTTTCGGACAACACCCTTTGGGGGAGGGCAAAGAACTGTATCTAGGCTCAATAATTTGAGATGACGAGGAACATTGGTAGGTGGAGTCATGGGAGATGGTTGGACCAACAAAGGAGGTATTTCATTAACCTTTCCTTTGGAGGAAGAATAATCTTTGGCTCGAGTGGTAAGTGTGATGTCATTCTTCTTTGAATCACCTGTACACATTAAGACATAGGATGTAGTGGAGGGGGAAGGTTGGTCATGAATGACCAATTGGGCCTGTTGTTGAGAAGGGAAGGGTTGTGACAACACGGCTGGAGTAGGTGGTTTTGGGGTCCCTTGAAGGAACTTAGTAACTTTAGCTCATCTTGGACAATCCTTAGTGTAGTGATCATCACCACAGATAAGAAAAGGGTATCAGGGTTTGCACTTATCCTTATCGTCAACAAGTTGTGTTTTGGTCTTCTCAGATTATGGATTATTTTTATCCTCCTTGTTCTTACCCTTCCCCTTTTTGGATTCATTTTTTTCGGCGGGGGTAGATTGAATAGAATTCACCTCAGACGTCTTGCCGGTGGGAGGGGTAGGAGATGGGGCATTTTGAACATTAGAAGCAATGAATTTGGGGTTGTTGCTAGAGGCTTGGATGGAATGGAGTTGGGCATGGAAAGTGCCAATCACACCGTCAGCTGCATGAGAAGCAGCAGGAGTAGTTGAAGTAGAAAAAGTAGAAGGATGAGGTGTGTCAAGGAGTAAGTCGTAAAGAGTACCTGTTTTTTAGTAAACGAGGTCGAGGCATTGAGCACGATTGATCGCCTATTCTTCTATGACAACTCCACCCATGGCGTTGTCATGAGCGATGTCATTCACGAATGATTTTTTGAACCACTCTGTCAGCAACTGATTGGGAAGTTTGAGTTTGATGAGACATCGTCTCCATTGCCACTCATGAATGTGATCAGAGATATGAGTGGCTTTGGTTTGTTTGAAAGAACTCAAAATGTTGGTTCCCGTTTCGTAATGGATCAGTAACTGGTAGTGGGTGAGGAAATCCATAGCAAGGGTGTTGAAGTCGGTGAAGAAGCCTCGTGGTAATTCTATATACCACTTCGCGGAAGAACCTGTGAGAGTTCGCTGAAAAAGGCGTAAACGAATAGATTCATCCATCAAAGAGTTGGATGAACACCAAACATGAAAAGTCATTACATGATTGTTCGGGTCCTCTCCTGGTTTACCATCGAATTTAGGGATGTCGGATGGTAGTTTGGCCAGTATCACGGGCCATTGAGGAGAGTGACGAATCAGATCATTTAAAATTCTCGACAGATTAGGGAGGTCCAGGGTGGCTAAGAAGGGTAACTTTCTATTCACGTGTGGGTACTGGTGACTTTGGGGAGGGAGACCTGTAGGTATACTAGTAGGACCATAAGAAGTTTGCATATAATGCAAAGATCCAGGAATATTCGGTTGTTGGTGTGGAGGCAGGTAATTTATAGGGTTGTATTGGTTGCAGTTGTTCCCTTGAACAGGGGCGTGGGGTTGAGCGTTCGAGCACCAAATAGGATTGGACGTACCTGGATATGGTTGGCCTATACTAAGGGGTATGAAGGAGATAGCTTGAGGTTGTTTCCCCCTAGTCGAGTGAGGATTTTTTTGGATAAGATAGTTCCAATACTGGGCCAAGGATGGAGGTATGTTTTTTCCATAGGGTGGGGTAGGTGGGGGTTGCCCTCCGATCGGTGGTTGCGTCCCAATAGGAATTTGTCTTGCAAAAGGGGATTGGGTTTGGCCTCCCTGATGAAATTGTTCACCGACAGGAATCTGGTAATTAGGTGTGAAAGACGGGATGGTGCCTCTAGGGTCGGTGCCTCCGATAGAGGATGGAAGAGGTCCTCTGAAATGGGGTCGAGGAAGTGTCGGAATTAAATCAGGAATGAGATGGTGCCTAGAAGGAGTGGAAATGCCAGGAGTCCCGGATGGGATTTGTGTAGGAGTGGGAATAGAAGCATTCAACGGATGATATCCAGGGGGGAGTGTTGGGGTGAATCTAGGCGAAAGCGGTGTGCCAATGGGATCTTGGCTAGCCACTGTAATCCTAGTGTGAGGACACGTAGTATTTTGGACCATTGTGTAATGGACCATTTGTAAGGGGATAGTCAAGATGTGGTCGGCTGACGGAGCGTCTGAACTAGGAAAATAATAGGCAGTAGTAAAAGGTATTGCATCTGGATCGGATGTTTCGGGCAGCTCAGGTGTGAAAGTGATATCAATGCCTGCTCCTAAGCCAAAGAGATCCCATCTAAAAATTCTAGTAGTCCAAAAAGGATCTTGACCCTCGGATCCTGTGAAAGGTCCGATTGGTAATCCAGAAGACTCAACAACTATTTCTCCAGAAGAATTCACTCAAACAATACGTCTCACAGAGTTAGGAGGAATTCATAAGTCCTCTCGAGAATTGGTAATTCGGAATCGTTCTAAAGAGTTAGTTCTTTCCACTTATGGAGTGGCAACGTCTTGGACTTCACTCTGTTGAGGAGATCCCTACGATGAGTTGGTAGGTAAGGGTTGAGAACATTCCAGATCTTCTGGGGCTAGGCCTTGCATTCTACGTGAACGACGTGGAGGGTCAATTGTGATCGAGTTAAAATCTTATGAAATAAATTCTATGGCCAACTTGGGTAAACAAGCAGCATGCGCTAGTAAAATCTAGGAATCAAAACTAAGCAAACAAGACCTTCCAATTCCAAAGTCACTAGTTGGTGATGAAATCCAACGTTGTGACGACGAGACAAGAAGGGCCTAGGCTAGGGTGGAAAAGTTACGTTGATGACCTGCTTAACGGACTTACACCCTGGTGCAAGCTCCCACACATAATCATGGGTATACCCTCCAAGGAGCTCGAGTGAGTCTGGCCAATGTCGATTCCAGGTACTGTGAAGACTTACCCCTTCACAGTCACCTTGTGTAACACCCTAAGAAGATAGGCTACTAAGGTTACCACAAACAACAATGATGTATGGGGAAACAGTCAACAGTCCAATCCACACGCAAGAGCAGGGTATCTAGCCTGAAATCAACTTGAGAGGCTTCCACTCATCATTGTGGGTATACCTTCAAGTGACCCCCGTAATACGTGAAATCTCTACACTAAGATTAACAAAGTAGGGTGAGTAAATCTATCAATCTCAATGTGACCTTAGGTTTGACCCTTGTGTAAGAAGGGCTTCCCAGGACAAAATGATGCAAATGAAATTTGACACTCCTTATCACAAGATACTATTATGTGTTTTGTTCTTTGGAGAGTGTGTCTCACTGCCTATTCCAAAGCTCTAGCCTAGATAATGTTGGTGCAAAAGAGCCCTAGAAAAAGTTACTAGTTGAATTTTAAAAATTGCGCAATATTATTAAAGGTTGTTGTTACTCTAGAGGGAGACGAAGATGAAACCGGTGTTTTGTAAGACTTAGACCCAACTTTTCATAAATAGAAATGAATGATACAAACTTTCATTCGATGAATTCTATCTACAACAGGGAGAAAAGAAGTTTTTCTGGAACAATGCAAACTACGACGTACAATTCTCTTTTCAAATGTAGTACCAAACAATCATGGATAACGTAAATTCACTATTCGTTCTCTTTTAATGCCAATATTTTTTGAATGATTGCTTAAAAGAAAAAGACTTTAAAAGTTTTTTTTTTAGAATCCAAAAATAGGGATGGAGCTAAGAAAAGGTAAGCAACCAAAGAAAAAACAATACTCAATAAACGCCCAAATCAAATCTTTCAATGGATATAAAAATAAAAATCGACAAGAAAAAGTTTCTTGAAATGTATATGGACAAAGAACTTTTCTAAGCAGCAAGCAATCTAAAGAAATAATAATCCCAACTTTTAAATCGATCAAAGACTATTGACCAAACAAGCACTCAGATCTCAGAATCCAAAATTATACCCTCATTGGTAAAAGGTTGAGAACTAAAAAAATAAATTAAGAAGAGTTTTCGATCTCCGAAAACTAATCGACCGCAAGATTTGAAGTCAAGAAACAGTCAAACACTGGCAAAAAAAGTTCTTCCCAAATGAACAAACAAATCTGGGCATCAAAAAAGGCAAGAAGACCTAATCCAAAACTTTTATAAATGGGTTTGCAGCCTAGTAGTGGAGTACAGTGCGAGAATGAGACATTCTCGCAGTCTGGACACTGGCAGGGTGCGAGGATGTTGCACTGGATTGAACAGTGGGGTGAGAAAATGAAATGTTTTTGTAGGCTACAGAGAGGTACAGTGCGAGAAGGTTTATAAATTATGAAAATTTTGAAAAGGGACAAAAATTTTTAGTGAACTTGTAGGTCCAGAGAATCTATAAGGGTCTCCTACAAACTCAGAGACTGGTTGGCAATGAAATAGGTAGACCAAGAGAAAATGGCCAACAAAAGAAAACAAAAATGAGTTGTATCCCCAGTGGAGTCATCAATTTTGTTACAATATAAATTGATATATGCGAACACTAACAGATCTCCCTAGATCCACCTGGATCTAGAACAAAACAAAACAGGACATTAATCTTTCTCTAAGTTGCAGTCATTGAATCTACTACCAAGAAGGAATGAATGACATAACTTTATATCGCTTCCATAGGTCTCTGTTGTTCCTACTTCGCTCTGGTGCTCTTGTGAGATCAGGTCCAAGACAACATAAATCAACCAAAGTGAATATAGCAAAGTATATTCAATGTCAACCTATGCATATGATCAAGGAGTTATGCAATAAAATAAGAGTGATTTTATGGGAAAGAGACATACCGTTGTATTATATTAAATGAAAGGAGAAGATACAACCAGATTGCCCTGATGTCGCAAGATTCCTTTTAGTGGTCCTTGGTTCCAACACACACACTTTCTCTACACTTGCATGAAGAAGATCCAGTACAACTTGATAGACAAATAGAGTCTTCAAGCTTCAATCCAAACAGGGTTCTTCACACAATTCTTTCATCAATTCTCCATTCAATCTTTCTTAACCTCTTCCTTGATAAACCCTTCATTATATAGGAGAAGGAGAGATGGTTAAAGGGATGAGGATGATCCCACAAAATCTGAGAAGTTAGTAGGATGCCAACCATGTGAATGCCAACTCATTTTCTAGAAGATACTCTTCTATAACCTTCGTAACTTCCTCTTCCTTTTAAGCTTCAATACATGTTCACACCCTACCTATAGAGTAGACTGTGAACACCTCGCAGGCTAGGTATAGGGTTGCCTGCAAGAATCAAGATTCTCGCACCCTACAACATAGTCAACCCGTGAACTCATCTTAAAAATATGTTTTGTGGAAGAAGACAGTAGTCACTTTTCTCAGGCAAAAAGTCCTTATGAGAGCTTGAACACATAACTGTAGAGACATCACTAGAGTGACCAAAATAATGTGTAATAGCCATCCATTTGGGGGTGGAAGGTAGTAGAATCATTTGGTGAGCTTGGTGTCTAACAGTGACCAGAGGCTCGACCAGAATGTGTTGAGGAACCGACTGTCTTGATCTGAGATAATGGTTTTTGTTATCCAAAAATGTACCCATACTCGTTCAAAGAAGATCTTGGAAGTGGCCTCCACTATGATGCTCTTCTTGTAGGTGACCATAATTGTCATCTTTGAAAAGTGATCAAAAACCACAAAACAGAGTCATTTCTCTGCTTGGTGGATGAAAGGCTCGACATGCAGTCCATTGAGATGGATTCCCAGGGTCTGTCAAGAGTAGAAAGAGGGGTGTACAGGCCTTGTTTCTTAGTGGTCAGTTTGGAAATAACACATGTAGTGCAGGATTTGATGTACTTGTTGACATCTTGTCGAAGTTTCAGCTAATAGAAATGTTGTTTCAACACTACCACTGTCTTTTCCACGCTAAAGTGTCTTGCCACCCAACTGTAGTGGGAATCCAAAATAAGCTTCACTTTGTCACTTGATGGAACACAAAGATGACCTAGATGGCGCAACAACCCATCCTGAATATGGAAATTAATGACAACTATGTTAACAACTATGGTCAAGATATTTCTCATAGAGTTGGGGCCATCTAAATGTCTCATGGCTGAAAGAGTGTAACACTATGGTGAGTGTTTTCAATGGAGGTCAGTTAAGGAAATCAACGACGTGGTTGGTAATTTCTGTCTTATACTTGATGTTGAGGTGGAACTGCTGGAAGTATGTGGACAACTTCTGAGAATGTAATGTCTCTTTCCTGAGATTGTAATGTCTCCACTAGAGGCAAGCTTTCACAATGGAGTACATTTATTTTTCATAAGTAGGGTACTTATAGACGACATCTGATAGTGTCTCACTATGATATGCCATGGGGTGGTTGTGCTAAGTGAGAATTGTTCCCACAACACAGTCTGAAGCATATGTCTCAATCTCAAAGGGTTGTTGTAGGCCGGGTAATGAAATCACTGGGGATGAGCACAAGCACTACTTCAAATCATCAAACGATTGTTGTTTGGATAGACCCCACAAAAAGTTTTCCTTACCACCACCCCTGGTTACTTGGTGAGGGCCCATGCAATATAGCAGAATCCCAATAGGAACCTGCGATAAAAATTGGCAAGGCCTAAGAAGCTTTGAAGCTCAATGAGCATGGTTGAGGATCGCCAATCATGGATGACCTTGTTACCCATGATTTTGGTCGTCATGATGATGTATTAATGATGGTGTACTCAGGCTCTTCATAAGAACTTTCTCCTGAGAAAAGTTACTTTCATCTCTTCCTAGAAAACTCATTTTTGAAGAAGGTTCATATGCTGTTAATACATTTGGGTGCGAGAATGACTAATTCTCCCAGGCTGCCTTAAGCCAGGGTGTGAAATTCTCGCACTGTGTTGAATTTCTAGGGTGCGAACTCTTCCTAAAGCATGGAAAAAGATGAATTCTCGATGTTTCTAGAAAGGAATCTTCTAGAAGAATGGGTTGGCATTTGAATGGTTATCCTTGTACTGGATTCCCAGATATTGTGGAATCATTCTTATCCAAGTAATTAATTCATTCTCTCCTATATATTGAGGGAATTCTCATGGAAAAGGTTAAGCAAGATTCATTGGAGAATTGGTGAAAGAATTGTGTGAAGGACTTAGCCTGAACTGCATCTTGGAGACTCTAGCAAGTCTACCAAGAGGATTTGATCTTCTTTATACAAGGATTGAGCAAGTGTGTGTGTCAGAGCCAAGAGCCATCGAAAGGAAGCTTGCGACATCAAGGCTATCGATTGTAATCTTTACTTTCCATCAATATGATATAGTGGCATGTCCCTTTCCCATAAAGCTAATCTCACTTTATTGTGTAATTCCTTGATCATACACATAGGTTGATTGTTGAATATATTTTGTTATCTTCACTTTGGTTGGTTTGTGTTGTCTTGGTCTGGACCTCACGAGAGCACCGGAGTGATGCAGGAGCAACAGAGACCCTAGGAAGCGATATAAAGGTATGTTACTTGTTCATTCCTACTAGTTGATTCAATGGTCGAAACTTAGGGAAAGAGTCATGTCCTGTCCTATTTTTTTCTAGATCCAGGTGGATCTAGGGAGATCTGTTAGTGTTGGTACCTATCGATTAGTCCAATAACAAAATTGGCGGCTCCACTGGGGAACATCCCATTTTATTTGTGGCTTTTGGTATTTTTCTGTGGCCATTTTCTCTGGTTTTACTTTTCTCCTTGCCTATCAATCTCTAAGTCTTCAGGATATCCTGATAGACCCTCTGGGTCCAAAGGCCTTTTCAAGTTTTCTTTCATTTTCCAAAATTTTGACTATTTTTAGAGGTTCTCGCACTGCACTTCATTGTAGCCTACGACAATCCATAGAGTTTTCATCTTGCCTTTAGTTTCAATGCGAGGTTCTCGCACCCTGCTCAAGGGCCACTTGCGAGAATCATTAATTCTCGCACTGTATAGTATTGCTAGCTTGCAAACTCATTTTTTCAAAAATTTGGACTTGAGTTTTGGCATCATCAACTGCCCAGATCAGTCTGGGTGCCTCATAAGAGTTTCTTGGACCATTGATTGATGTCTTTCTTGTCTTCATTTGCGTGCATGAACAGTCTTAGGATTTCAAGGCTCTTCTTGTCACTTTTGTCTTGACTTTTATTGGCAAAAACATACTCTTTGATTTTGGAATCTGAGTGTGTTTGATTAGTTAAGAACTGGTGATTGGTTGAAAGTTGAGTTTCTTGGTCTTTATCATTTGTTTATTGTTTGAAAGATCATTTTTCTTATGCGATTGAAAGACTGTATTGGTTTGATTTTGATTTTTATTTTCATTGAAAGAGTTGATTAGGTTTTTGTCATTGGTTGTTCATTGGTTTTTTTATTTTCAGTACTCTCACTATCATGGTGTGGGTCCTTTTTGCAAAGTGAACAAAATTTTTTCTTTCAAAAAATCATTTCATTTTCAAAAACCATTGAAAATCACTTGTTGAAGTTATTGAAAAAGACACAATAGAGAATTGTTGTTGATGTGTGTTTTGTTGCATTTGCATTTTAAAGGAAATTTTGAATTGTAGTTCAAGGTTGATATGGAAAACTTTCTCTCTCTCCCATACATAGAATTAATTGAATGCAAAGTGATCTATTTCATTCTCGTCCATGCATTGTTGGGTCAGAGTCATACAACATAAGTTTCATCTCCATTGTCTTTGAGTAAACAACGACTCTTAATAACACTGCGCAATTGTAAAATTTATCTAGTAACTCTTTTCTAGGGCTCTATTACACCAACATTTAGCTAGGCTAGCGTTTTGGAGTAGGAAGAGAGATACACTCTCCAAAAGCAAAAAACACACAATAGCATCTTGTGTTATGGAGTGTTAAATTCCATTTGCAACATCTTGTCCTGAGAAGCCCTTCTCACACAAGGGTCAAGCACGAGGTCGCATTGATATTGGCAGAGTTACTCACCCTGCTTTGTTGATATCGATGTAGAGATTGCACGTATTACAGGGATCACTCGTAGGTATACCCACAATGATGAGTGGAAGCCTTTTGAGTTTATTTCGGGCTAGATACCCTGCCCTTGCGTGTGGATCGAACTGTCGACTGTTCCCCCAGGCTTTATTGTTGTTGGTGGTGACCTTAGTGGCCTATCTTTATAGGTTCTTACCCAAGGTGAATGTGAAGGGGAAAGTCTTCACGGTACCTAGAATTGACGTTGACCAAACTCACTCGGGCTCCTTGGAGGGTATACCCATGATTATGTGTGGGATCTTGCACTAGTGTGTAAGTCCGTTAAGCAGGTCGTCAACATAACTTTTCCACCTAGCCTAGCCCCTTCTCCTCTCATTGTTACGACGTTGGATTTCATCACCAACTAGTGGCTTCAAAATTAGAAGGTCTTGTTTGTTTGGTGTTGCTTCCTAGATTTTGTTTACTAGCGCGTGTTGTTTGTTTCTCGAAGTTGACCATAGGATTTTCTTCACAAATTTTGTCGCTCATTTACAATAGCTCCTCCACGTCGTTCACGTAGAATGAAGGGTTTATCTCCAGAGCATCTGGAAGGTTCTCAACCCTTGCCCACCAGCACACTTGGAGGCTCTCCTCGGCAGAGTTAAGTCCCAGTCATCACCACACCGCAAGTGGAATGAACTGATTCTCTAAAACACTTTCAAATTACTAATACTTGAGATGACTTTTGACTTCACCCTGATTCTGAGCGACAGTTTATGCGACTGAGTTCTTCCGGAGAACTAGTTGTTACATCTTTTGGATCACCAGTTGGACCCTTTCCCGATATAGAAGGCCAAGATCATTTTTGGTCTATAGGTGTTTTCCGACGAGACCTTTTTGGTCCAGGTTCCCCTGTGATTTCTAAAATCAATCCACCTATGATTTCCGAAATCTCTAGTCCAGAGACAATACCATTGACTACCGCTTATCACTTTACTGTCCCTGTCGAAATGGCCCATCTTACAGCTACTACGAGTGTTCTAACCGAGTTTCTTGCGGTCAGTCTTGCTCCCATCAACACACTGTGAACGCCCAACATCACTCTGACACCACCACCTAGATACCGTGCGTTGAATGCTTCCATTCCTACTCCTGCACAAACTCCATCCGACTCTCCTAGTGGTCCTTCTTCTTCTGGGCACTTTCTTCCCGGTTTTGTCTCAACACTCTCTCAATTTTCTTTTGGAGGACCTTCTTCGTCTTCTACTAGAAATCCTAATCCTAGTGGTATTATTCTATCATTCACTCCAAATTACCAGATTCCGATTGGTGGACAATCTCATCAAGGTATTATAACTCAACCCCCTCTCAATTGGCAAATGTTAATTGGAACATTGCCCTCAATTGACACACCACCTTCAATGGGAGGGGCAACCCCACCTTATGGGAAAAACATACCTCCGTCCTTGGCCCAGTATTGGAATCAGTTGATCCAAACTCCTCCTCAATTGAATGGGGGGCAACAGTTCCCAGCTGCGTCCATAACACCCCCTAGTATGGGCCAACCATATCCAGGTTCGTTTAATCCCATTTGGGGGGTGAATGCTCAAACTCAAGCACCTGTTTCAAGGTATACTCCTATGAGCTACTATCATTTCCAACCACCACTGAATATGACTGGGTCTTCACATTATATGCAAATTGCTTATGGTCCTATTGGTTTGCCGACAAGGGTTCCTCCCCAAAGCCACCAGTACCCGTAGGTGAATCGACAGTTACCTTTTCTCGCCACTTTGGATCTTCCGAATTTGTCAAGGATTTTAAATGATCATATTTGTCACTCTCCACAATGGCCTGTTATACCAGCCAAGCTCCCATCGGACATTCCTAAATTCGACGACAAAGCGAGAGGGAACCCAAACAATCACGTTATGACTTTTCACCTATGGTGTTCATCCAACTTGTTGATGAATGAATCTATTCGCTTATGTATTTTTCAACGAACCCTTACTGGTTCTACTGCGAAGTGGTATATCGAATTGCCACGAGGTTTCTTCTCTCACTTCAACACCTTAGCTATGGATTTCCTTACGCATTACTAGTTGCGATCCGTTATGATACCGGGACCGAGATTTTGACTTTCTTTAAACAGACTAAAGGCACTCATATATCTGATCACATCCATGAGTGGCGAAGGAGACGACGTCTCATTAAACTTGAGCTCCCCGGTCAGTTACTGGCAGAATTATTTACAAAATCATTTGTGAACGAAATTGGTAAGGACATTTCCATGGGTGGCATAGTCACAGAAGAGAAGGTTATAAGTCGTGCTCAATATCTTGACCTCGTTTACTCACAAACGAGAAATCTTTACAATTTACTACCTGACTTACCTCGTCCTAATCCTTCCAGCACTTCAACTACTCCAGCTGCCTCGCATGCAGCTGATGGTCTGATTGGTACTGCCCAAGCCCAATCACATTCCGCTTCAAGCGCAAACCCTAAATCTGCTTCTTCTAATGTTCAAAATGCTCTGTCTCCTGCCACTCCCACCGGCAAGACTTCTGAGGTAAATTCCATCCAATCTACCCCAGCCGGTAAAAACAAATCTAAAAAGGGGAGAGATAAGAATAAGGAGGGAAAAAATAATTCTCAAGCAGAGCAAACCAAAACTACCCTTGTTGACGATCGGGATAAGCGCAAACCACGATACCCTTGCCTTATCTGTGGTGATGATCACTACACGAAGGATTGTCCACGACATGCCGAGGTCACTAAGTTCCTTCAAGGAGATCCAAAACCACCTGCATCGGTTGTCTTGTCCCAACCCTTCCCATCTCAACAACAGGCTCAGTTGGTCATTCATGACCAAACCTCATCTTCTACCACCTCTTTTGTTTTGATGTGTACTGGTGATTATAAGTAGAACAAAGTTGCACTCGCTACTCGAGACAAAGATTATTCTCCCTCTAAGGAGAAGGTTGACGATTTACCCCCTTCTTTGGTACAACCCTCTCCCATGACTCCACCTACCAACGGTCCTCTTCATCTCGAATGACCGAGCCTTCACATAGTTCTGCAACCCCCCCTAAAGGGCATCGTTTAGAAATCGGCTTTCAATCCTCATGCTCGTGCAGCCCAGAACTACAGCATTGTTGAAGATTGCCAATTTTTTTATCGGACTAATCGGTAGGTGCGGACACTAACAGATCTCCCTAGATCCACCTACCAACGGTCCTCTTCATCTCGAACGACCAAGCCTCGACATAGTTCTGCGACCCCCCCAAAGGGCGTCATTCGAAAATCAGATTTCAATCCTCATGCTCATGTGGCCCAGAACTACAACATTGTTGAAGATCTGGCCCAAACACCTTCTGCGATGTCAGCCCTTGAAGTCCTTCAAACTTGTCCTGCACAACGGAAGTCACTGTTGAAATCTATTGGTGGAATTGACCCGACGGATATGAATTTAATAATTTTTGACTTGGAAGATCACATTCCAGGGTTACCCCCTCAACTTGCGTTCCAGATACAAGTTGTTGTCTTTGAAAAAAACATTTGTCGAACTATTATCGACGAAGGTGCCTCGACGTTTTTCATGTCTCTTGCTTGCTGAAAAGCCATTGGCTCTCCTTCCTTGAATGAATCTCAGAACACTATTAAAGCCTTCAATGGCTCCAGTTTTAAGCCCTACGGTGTTCTTCCTTTGTTTCCCATCACGTTAGAAGGAAAAACGGTCCAAGTCGAAGTGGAAGTCTTTGATGCTCCTCTTGATTATAATCTTCTTCTTGGCCGCAGCCGGATCGATTCCATGCGCGCGTTTGTGTCGACCCTTTTCTGTGTGTTACGTTTCCCACACCAAGGTAAGGTTGTCACCGTTGATCAACTAACCTTCTTCAATTTTGATACCCGTACTGGCAATGTCCCATTTATTTCTAAAACCCCACCGGGTTATGAGAACGTCAGTGTAGGCCTTCTCAAGGATTCTTCGTTAATGGTTACTTTCCCTATTCCACCGCCCGATGTTCCACGCCTGTCTGTTGCTTCCATCAACATGATCTCCACCTTGCCTCACGAACTTCCTGCATCTCACGACCCCTGGATAGTCCCTGACCCTAGAGATCATCTTCATTTCAACGACGAAATGTCGTTAAGTCCAGTTGAATCCGCCTATTAGGCCATTCAATCAACAACACCTTCTACTCCCTCTCTTGATGAGTTGTCTCTCGATCCTTTTCGTGTTATTTTTCCCACTGACGAGATGATCATGTCCGTCATGGAGGAAACCCCTTGGGACAATGGGCATCATCGTTCCATCCTCTTTCTAGAGCAACATACTCTTGAGAACTACCAACAGATTTCAACCCCATCGACCATTGTCGTCATCTCGACCATTCCCGAGTCTGCACACGATGTTTTTTCCAAAGGGAACTTAAGCAATATCTCACCCACGATTCCCATTGACATATCCATCAAACCTGGGATTGTTGAAAATTTCCATATTGGAGCTTCGTGTTCCCTGACGAAATAGTCACCTATACGTCCCTGTTCAAAGAGTTTCGTGACATCTTCACCTGGTGTTACGAGGAAATGTTGGGTATCGAGCCTGAGATTTTGATACATGAGATAAAGACATATCCTGACGCTAAACCCGTCCGACAATGCCTTCGTCCAGTTCACCCACGTAAAGCGGCTGCTATAAAACTCGAGGTCAAGAAACTTCTGAAATCCATCTTTATTTATCCAGTGGCTCTCACAGACTGGGTTTCCAATCTTGTCCCAATTGACAAGAAACAAGATACGATTCATGTATGCGTTAATTATAGGAATATTAACAAAGCATGTCCAAAACACAACTTTCCTACCCCCTTCGTCGATCAGATTGTCGATGACTATGCCGGAAGTGAAATCTTCTCTCCCATGGATGGTTTCTCCGGCTATAATCAAATCAACATTGTTCTTGAGGATCAACATAAGACTACGTTTATTTGTCCTTGGGGTAATTTTTCCTATCGTAAACTTCCTTTCGGTCTCAAGAATGCTAACGCTACTTTTCAATGCACTATGTCTTATGCTTTCCATGATATCAAGCATATCGTTCAACTCTATTTGGACGATTTACCTGCTCATTCCATGCGCAAATTCGATCACCCAACCCACCTTTGAGCCATTTTCGTTTGTTGTTGGTTCTACCATATACGTTTGAATCCTCACAAGTGCTTTTTCTGTGTGGAATCCAGCCGTCTTCTAAGTTTCATCGTTTCGTGTCAAGGGATCTGGGTGGATCATTTGAAGGTTGAGGCGATTCTTAATCTCCCTCCTCCTTCTACACTTCGCCAGTTGCAAAGTTTGCAAGGGAAAGCAAACTTTCTTCGTCATTTTATCCCAAATTACGCCGAGATAACTCGTGGATTTACGCGGCTATAAAATAAGGATTTAGAGTTCGTCTAGGATACCATTGCCAACAATGCTTTCGAGTCTTTGAAATTGTCCCCAACACATGCTCCGCTTCTTTTTCCCCCTGATTACAGTCGTGATTATTTCCTTTATCTTGTTGCCTTGGAGTACACTATTGGTATGGTTCTCGTTCAAGAGGATGATGCTCACGATGAACATGTTATTTACTACTTGATTCGAAGTCTCATGCCGACTGAAATCAAGTATCAACATGTCGAGAAACTAGCCTTGGCTGCCTTCCAAGCTGTCCAACGCTTCCAGCACTATATCCTCTCATGCAAGACTATGGTTCTTTTTCATTGCAACCCTATGCAACACATTTTGACACGTCAATTGCTAGGGGGAAAATACTCCAAATGGATTGTGATACTCTAGGAGTTTGACTTGGAATTCAAACGTGCCAAGTCCAAGAAGTTCTTAGTTTTTGCTGAGTTGATATGCGACTTTCCCCATTCGGCAAAGAAAAATGTAGCAGTTGATTCATTACCTGATGAATCTCTTTTCCTTATTAGCACTAATGATCTTTGGTATGGGGATATCATTATATATCTCCAAACCCAGACTTTTCGGCCAACTTTGTCCAGTACTAAACGACGTCGAATACGCTATCAATCTCGTCAATACATTATCCTTGGGGATACTCTTTATCGTTGGGGGATTGACTCTGTTTTTCGACGTTGTCTAACATTTAACGAAGCCGAGAAAGCTCTGAATGACTGTCATTCTGGAGCATGTGGTGGTCATATGTCTGGGGCATGGTTACATCATCATAGCTATTGATTACTTTACGAAATGGGCTGAGGCGATGCCGACATTTGACAACACTGGAAGACTGCAACATTGTTCCTTTTTAATCACGTCATAGCTCAGTTTGGTGTTCCCCAAGCTATCTTCATTGATCATGGTAGCCACTTTAGGAATTTTATGATGTCTGAACTTACTGAAAAGTTGGGTCTTCACCATGATAACTCAACGCCCTATTATCCACAAGCCAATGGCCAAGTAGAATCAATTAACAAAGTTCTCATAACTATGCTCCGACGAATGATAGGGATTCATAAAACAAGTTGGTACACAATGTTGTTTTCGACATTGTGGGCTTACCGGACATCCGTCAAGTCCGCTATTGGGTTTACACCTTGTCGGTTAGTCTATGGTGTGGAAGCCATTCTCCCTATTGAATGCGAGATACTCTCTTTAAAACTAGCTATTGAACTCCTACCCAACACTTTTGCTGAGGAAGAACGTCTATTTTATCTTATGCGATTAGACGAAACTTGACGTGATGTCACCCTAGTCATAGAAGCCCATAAAAAGCGTGTCAAGGCCCAATACGACAAGCATGTCAAGCCCCGCATTGTCTCTGAAGGTGATCTTGTTCTTCTCTATGAACAGGATCGAGATATGTTAGGAGCTGGGAAATTCGAACCCATGTGGCAAGGTCATTATATCGTTTGACGAGTTTTGGAAAAATGAGCTTATGAGTTGGTAGATTACGATGGTATCCCTTTGAGTGAACCTAGGAATGGGTTGTACTTGAAGAAGTACTATGCATAAAATCATCTCTGCACTAGTACTTCTATTTTTATTGTATCATATTTTTTGTGTGTTACTATAGCTTGCTTTTGTCGTTATCTGGTCTCTGCCCTTATGTGACGTTGTGTTTGATTTCCAGATGTTGGAGTCTTCGCTGATGGCGCTAGCCGTAGTACTTAGAACCTTGCTTCCGCTGCGTGGGCAATTTACGCCCCTACCAACGAACTTGTCTCCTTACAAGGTATGTGCCTCGGTCATGCGACCAACAACATTGCAAAATATAGTGTCGTTATTGAGTTATTGATTGATGTTATTTCGCTCAGAATTCATCATTTGGTTGTGCAACTCGATTCACAACTTGTAGTACTACAATTAAGTAATGTCTACACTATTTGAAGTCCTACGTTGTTACGGGTGTATTCGCGAATTCTCCTCTTAGAATGTTACTTTGATTACATTGAATATCAACATATTCCTAGATGTCTAAATATATTAACAGATGCATTGGAAAATTATGTATTGAACAGACATTTGAATCATTTATAAATCAATCACATCAATATTCACACAATATAAGGTAAACCGATAGAAGTCGTCTGTATATATAACGATCAAAAGAGTTTTTTACAAAAAGTTTGTACGAAGACCAAAATGTCAAAATCTGAAGCTTATAGCTTCTACAAAGTGACGTCATGGATGACGTTCACGATAACACACCACTGCCCGAGAAACCCTATGGAGCAGTCGACTCATGGACCCTGACACTCCTATAGTATGACATTGATCGCGTCGTGGAACCTCTTCCAGAGACATGTCTGAAATATCTGCAGTCAAACCCTCCAGATTTTGTTCCACCACTTGATAATCCTTAGCATATTGTGGCGCTGCCGCTACCTCTCCTCACCGTTGAATGGGAGAAGTACCAAGAGGTCTGTAAGGTCCAACATCTGTTACATCAACAATGATTTTGTATTATTCTTTGGATGAACATATAAAACAAAAACATTTGAATATGATAAAATTCACAAAAAACATTTAAAAAGAAAAATGTGTGTACTTCTTACCAAGGTCCACCCACTGAGCATCCTCTGGCTGTACTAAATCCAAATCTCCTTGAAAATCCAACCCGGCATAAGCATAGTTGTCAACCATCAACAACTGTGGTTGAAGCCAGTCAAAGAAAGTATCATCATACTTGATGATCGGTCCAGCCACGTGCCGGGCCATAAGCTAACACCATCTCAACATCCTTGGATCCCTAGGAGCCGATATATTCCACTCAACCTGTAGCCTCAGTAATAGGACCCTCTCAAGGAAGAAGGACACCAACAAAGATTCGTACCTGAATTGCTTCAGGTTGCCTTGTATGCATTTGGTCAACTCTCTTTTTACGCTACGAAGCATTGCATCTGCCCAATTGAACACCCTAGGTTCAGTACACTCAATAGCATACTGGAAGTAACTTTGTAACGCCATATGAGGAGTAGAACTCCCAACCATCCAAGCTATGGTGAATAGGATAGTACGGAGGGTCAAATATCATACCCCCCAAATAACTACTTTTCATTTCTTTCTCTCTGCTTCGGGAACGCAGTGTAAACAACAGTACTCACTCATGGGCATCCCACTGCCTCTGCTACCAGTCAGGCTCACATAGTACCCCCGCCGTGACAATCCAATCAAAAAGTAAATTTCCTCAATGTCTAAGGATAGTGTGTGGACCCCCACATGAAATACCTGTTGATCAGGGTCCCACATACGCACCAGGTACTCTAACAACCTAACTTGGTCCCTCATACCCAGGATACGAAAGTACTTCAGGAGTCCACAATTTCTCAAAGCATCAATAGTAGGTGGATGATTTCCGGTAATTGCATTGTCTTCTTTGTGCTCCCTTTCACGTCATTCAAGAACCATTTTGATGGCCAATTATCTGCATAAAGAACACAAAAAGAAGATCAACAACTTTTTTCATGATTTGGTTCTTGTTCATTGGGTAAATTTTTAAAAAAAAGTTTGAGCTTTGCGGTTCTCGCAGGTGCCCTGTGTGCACAGTGCGAGAACCTTGCAGGCTGCTATGGGCTCACCTGGGAGAATGCCCCATTCTCACAGGTCCCATGTAGCCCACCTGGGAGAATGGAAACGCGCAAGTAGGGCTCCTAAAATCAACCCAAAAATGAATTTTAACCAATGAAATTACAAAATTAAACCATGAAAGTGTTAAGGACAAAGAACCTACCTCACTGTCGCTGACGACTCGCTGAATGGACGCTCGTAATTCCCGCAATCTGACGCCGAACTTTGAGGGTAAAAGAGGGGTTTTTGAGCTCAAATGGTGCAAAGGTAAAAATGATATGGTAAAAAGAGTATTTACTCCTTTTTATTTACTTTTACTATGTCATTTGGTTTTTTATGATTATTTATCTATTAAACCCTAATCCCTAATGTCATTTTGAGTGTCACTTTTGTAGGCGTAACAACTTTGATGATCAAATACAGAGATACAGACATGTTTTTCTTTGTCATTGCGTGTTTTGATTGTTTTTTATGTTTTTTGTATAAAACCTCGAGCGTGGTCTTTGTCCGTTCTTGCGCTCGAAAATACATGAGAACACGATCGAGTATACTTTTATCACTTTTTCGGGCTCAACAAGGTTATACGAAAAAGGAACCCCCCGGAGTCCTCTTTAAGCTCTTTTCTGACTCTCTAAACATGAAAAGATAGTCGAGCGACCTTGCTATTTTCACACTCGATCAAGTATCTGAAATAAGCATCTAGTGAGTGATAATTTATCTCTTTTTCGGTCTCATCCAGAGTATTTTACGAAAAAGAAACTGAGAGAGTTCTCTTTTAAGTGTTTTTCCAGACTCTATAATCATGAAAAACCTTCGAGTTTTCTATATCTGGACTCGTTAAACAGACATTGATAGACCCGTAATGGGATCGAACCACTCCTTCTTAGGGTTAGTTAAACATACTCCGAGGGACTCATCCGAAGGATGAGCTTACATCAACAAGCATATGTTATCCTCCTCAAGCTTGCGTAAAAATAAAGAGGTACTCACCAGAAATGGTGGGGGAA
>JZKD02S0616412.1:600487-616032 GCA_000966675.3 Picea glauca
TATATATATATATATATATATATATGGAAAATCTAACAATTTGTTTGGCTGATTGAAGAATGAATTGCAGGAAGTGGGGGGGGGTCATGGATATGGAAGTAAGGTAAGCCCATAGGAAAGATCGATTGTCTGCTGAGCCAAACTGAAAGGAATGTTATTTCCTTTTGAGAAAGTGAATTTGATTGTTAGTATGCACAATTCTGAAATTGTTGTGACGATGTTGTAAGTGTGCAATAAAATGTAAGTACATGAGAACTAACAATTTGATTAGCTGAGGAATGAATGCAGGAAGAAGGAGTCTTGGATATGGCAATGTTGTAAGCCCATAAGGAAGGCCAATTTCCTGTTGATCAAAAATGTTATGGGAAGGAAAGTCCCATAATTAGGAGTCTGGTTCCTGAGCAGGATAGATACGAAAGCAAATCGTGAGACTTGATAAATCTATGGGTGATAGGTTTGCAATAAAATTCTAAAAGTTAAAATTTATGATGATGTCTCATGAAATCTTGTGTACCTGTGATACAGGTGAGAAGTAAAGATTTGTCCTGAAAGGAACATATGAAGGCTATCAAAGCTAAAGGTGATGAACATGGCTACTGTTGAGCCATGAAAACCCCATGATAAGCCATGATCACCTACAAATTATTGTGTTGAGGTAACACAAGCTGGAGGGACACCCCAGCAGAGCAAGTTTGAGGGACGCCTCAACTGTAAGACTCAATAGGATCTCTAAGATTCATGTGCGAGAAAACCTTGGAAGGGAAAGATGGATCGCCTGAGGGAGTGTATAACAGTGAAGGGGATGCTTGAGCCTGGGCCTGGAGGGTGAGTGACCGCAAGGAAGAGGAGACCTTAATAATTTTTGAAAACTATTGGCATCATGCACACAATGGGTAGTTTCCCGTGCGGGAAAACCTTGGAAGGGAAGATGAAACCATGATAGCTCTTGTGAGCTATTGAATTGGAATCATGCATCAAATGGGTACGTCAAGGAGGACGATCAGCATGGATAACAAAACTACCATGTGGATACAGATCCATAAACTACACAGATAAGTATTGTGCTCAAATTATGAAATTTTTCCTTTTGAATTATGAGAAACAATAAGATGTTTTTGCACAAAATTGTGATTAATGTGCTTGTTGTCCAAGAATTATGGAAGGCAGGTAACGAAGACTGAGATCCTGAAAAAGGACCGGATCGAGGATGAAGGTCAAGCCTTCTGAAGTGGCTAAATGAGAAAGGCATGAAAGGTGTTTGAGAAAGAACACCGAGGACGGTGTTCCTTTAAGGGGGAGGGAATCTTAACACCCTGTTTCCCCCAGTCTGTAAAAATAACTATACTAGCCAAGTATTGTGGCAAACTCAGAAATGTGAATGTGTGATGTGAATGGACCTTATGAAAAAGGTTGATGAATGTAAATAATATTATGAATATATATATAACAGGACTACTGAGAGGGGATATGCTGAAAAAAGAGACCACAATGGCTGCAGAAAGGTGGTGGAAGGCACCTATAAAGGTGGCGTTAACTTCCACCGAAAGTCAATATCGTATTTTGACTCCACTGGCCCGGAGAACCAAAAGCGACTCGCTGGCCCCGAATTAAAGGTCTCGCAGGCTGGTAGGTGGATGGCTCCTCAGGAGTTAATAAGGGATGGGGAGGTGAACCACCCATCCGTAGAGCCGTCAGGCCTAACCAGCGGGAGGGAAATTGCGCCACACACAACCTCGCAAGAAGATAAGGCGTGGGGGGAGAATCGATTGGGGATAGATGCAAGGGGAGGAAGAGAACTCTGGATATATGCAGAGTGGGTGATAGCAGAGAGGAAAGAGAGTAACCTTCGCTCCTGGTCACTAGAAAATAGAGACACAGTCTCACAGCATCGTGGTCTTAGCTCGGGGGTGGCTAGAGGTAAATCCGTTGGGAGTTGTTGAGCCTACGGTTGGGTGGAAATGAGTACCCCTCTCAGCAGTTGCATAACCCCTGGTGTTACTTTCTGATAAGTGTTTTGCCTTTGACATCTTGAAATATATGTATGCTGACATTTATGATCATAAGCTGTGAAATCGTGAATGACTTCATTATAAGAATGTCTGTATGGTATCTTGATCAATACTAGTAGTTGTATGTTTATATGGAAAGACCATGTGTGGCTTATGCTCTCTTAAATTGTTATTTATATGCATGTTGATCCAATTCAGACTTCACGCCTGGTTCTGAGGAGAGAGAGATACCCTTAACTACCTCAGATAGTTCCCTGGGTAAACCTCCCCATAGAGATACCCTTCTCGAAAAGCCCATCAAGAACCTGGAAAAAGGACGTGAAGGTGCAAGGCCTTAAGAAATCCCTGATAAGTATCGAATCGATGGACGAGATCCCATCGGGAGATCGGTGGTCACTCATGACCATCAGATAAGAAGAAGAAGATGGAAAGTTAAGTGCCTTAACCTTGATAGGTAGTGATCGACGAACGAGATTCCGTCAGGAAATCTGTGGTCACTCATGACCGTTAGATTTGGTAGGAGAAAGTAGGATGTTAAGTGCCATACCCCTGTGACCTTCTGTGTCTTCATGGGTAGCGAAGAGATCGGGATCGTAGATCCCCAAGGTCCATGAGAACATCTAGGTCATTGAATTTTCTCCAACCAGGAAGTCGTGGGAGAATGCACAAGTTAGGAACCTGTCTGAACCGTCAGATCTTGGCTGGAAAACCTGACAGCCGTTGGATTTTTCAAGAGATACCCGAGGGTTCAACCCCTAGTGAATAAGGGTGAAAACCCCGAAATGGATTTGGATCGTCCGATTTAAGGGGGCCACGTGTCGTGAGATTTCCCATTTTGGGAAATCGAGAATCGCGAACTCAGGATTCCTGGTGACGAGAGATCGGGACTTTCCATAGTGGAAACCCAGAGATAAGATCTGGACCATCCGATTTAAGGAGGCCACGTGTCGTGAGATTTTCCATTTCAGGAAATCGGGAATCGCGAACTCGGGAGTTATGGTGATGAGAGATCGAGACTTTCCATGGTGGAAACCCCGAGACAGATCTGGACCGTCCGATTTAAGGGGGCCATGTGTCGTGAGATTTCCCATTTTGGGAAATTGGGAATCGCAAACTCGGGAGTTCTGGTGATGAGAGATCGGGACTTTCCATGGTGGAAACCCCAAGACAGATCTGGACCGTCCGATTTAAGGAGGCTACGTGTCGAGAGATTAACCGCATCGGGAAACTGGGGATCGAGAATTCAGGAGTCCCATGGTTGAGAGTTCGGACTCTCGTGATGATAAATCCCGATGAACGGACGAGATTATTTCGAAGGATCTCAAGGTCTATAATGACCATCAGATGTGGGGAAGAGACGTCAACTTTAATCCGGGGCACGAGTGCACCTTAGGGTAAGTGGCGAGCATATCTGGACGGCCAAAGTCCACTTGCCCAAATCTACGGTTGAGGCTTCATTCCGGAGCCCTCTTCTTGTTCTTCCTTTAGCGATGAGGGGGGGGTCTGGAATCGAACGTGCAACTCTGGAACGATCATGATTTATTCGCCTTGATCAACGACATTCAGGAAAATTCCGGACCCCCCTTGCCATTCTGCCTTTAATGGGGGGGGGGTGTTCTGGAATAGTGTGGTGTGTGAAGTGGGACCCGTCTCTTGTCACATCGCCCACCGTGTCGTGTTTCCCCTCTCGCCACCTGTACTCCACTCAACCGCGCGACATGGCCATTCTTAATGGAAAATTGCTAACCCTGTAGGGATTCGTCCCTATTGGCCAATCACTAACCCTGCCGGGGTTCGACGATTGCAGAGTCAAACGATTCGACATCCTTGTAGCGTCGAGGCGCGAAATACAAAGAGGTGCCATGATTGTTTGACCTGTGATCATGACCCGCAATCACATGGGAGCAGAGAGAGAGAAAGATCTAGCTTACGCTAGGCTTCCATAGATATTTCAGGGGCTCTAATTCTGTAGAAATCAATGAAAACTTGATTATGGTAGTGGGTGTGTGACAGAGAGAGAGGAATATATAGAGGGGGGATAGAAAGTGTGTGTGCGAGAGTGTGGGAGGGAGAGAGAGGAAGAAAAAGAGGGGAGGTAGAGAGTGAGTGAGTGTGTTAGAGTGTGGGAGGGAGAAACAAGAAGACATAGAGGGGGGATAGAAAGTGTGTGTGCAAGAGTGTGGGAGGGAGAGAAATGAATGCAAATATGGGAGGTAGAGAGTGAGTGTATTAGAGTGTGGGAGGGAGAGAGAGGAAGACATAGAGGGGGAATAGAAAGTGTGTGTGCAAGAGTGTGGGAGGGAGAGAGAGGAATGCAAAGAGGGGAGGTAGAGAGTGAGTGTGTTAGAGTGTGGGAGGGAGAGAAAGGAAGACATAGAGGGGGTCTAGAAAGTGTGTGTGAGAGATTATGGGAGGGAGAGAGAGAAAGGAATAGAAGGGAAGTAGAGAGTGTGTGTGAGAGTCTGAGAGGGAGAGAGAGGAGGATAGATAGGAGGGTAGAGAGCGAGGTAAATATAGGAGAGAAGGGTAGATGTGGGAGAGATAGAGGAGAGATAGTGAGAGGGAGGGGAGAGAGAGAGTGCGTGAGAGTGTGAGATGGGGAGAGAGGAAGACAAAGAGGAGGGGTAGAGAGAGTTTGTGAGAGGGAGGGAGAGGGAGACAAAGATGGGGGGTAGAGGGAGGGATAGTTAGAGGAAGGGAAGTTGAGAGGGAGACATATAAGAGGGAGTAGAGAGATAGTGAGAGGAATAGGGGGATACAAAGGGAGACAGAGAGGGGGAATAGAGAGAGAAAGAGGGGTAGAGAGAGAGAGAGAGATTGAGACTGACAACGAGGAGAGAGATAAAGGGTGGGAGAGAGGTGGAAGAGAGAAAGGGTCGTAATAGGGGAGGGAGGGATAAAAGGGCAGAGAGAGAGAGAGAGAGAGAGGAAGAAGGGGGGGGATAGAGAGGGAGTGGGTGTGAGAGTCTGAGGCATTTCAAGGGAAGGTATAGGTCTAGTTATTTCCATGACTTGTGATGTCTAAGTATTTCCATGTCTAGGTCTTACCATGTATAGGTGTGTGAGGGAGAGAGGGAGACATACAGGGGGGGTAGAGAGGGAGAGTGAGAGGGAGACAAAGACGGGCGGGGGGATAGATGTAGGAGAGAGAGAGAGAGAGAGAGAGAGAGAGAGGGATTGGGGAATGACAAGTAATAAATAACGTATAAGATCATGTGTGTGCTCTTAGGAACACATGCACGTTCCTATAACATGTGAGCGCTATTAGGAATGTGTGCATGTTTTTAGAGTGCATGCATGCTCTTAAGAACGTGTGCACATTCTTTTGAATTCAATTTTTTTTGTTTGGGATCAACAATGTGTATGCTGACTTGGTTTCCTCAAATTTAGGTTCGGGATAACAAACCTAATGGTTCGGTTTGCAATTTGATAAAAACCTCCATTTTGTGGATACCTCTCTATATCTCTGCCTTTGACGTTATTTTTCTATAGAATAAACAATTCATTTGTTGATGAAACTACAAACATAGATAGAGTCGGTTATGCAGATTCCAAAAATATAATTTTTTTTAACATTAATATTATTTACTATTTTTAATCTATTTTTGTCTTCACATATATCAAAATCCTAGAATACCTACCTCTCTTATTTTTGTTATAACTTTTTGTCGGCTTAACCATTTCTCGAATGAGTTATATGCTGCACTAGAGGAGACCAATATCTACGATCTAAAAAAAAATGGTTTTGATCATGTTAAGAACCTCTTAGCCTGCACGAACAAAAGACAATGTAATTTCAGGGATATGTTGACTTTGATAATTTAAAAAAAATAGAAAATTAATATTATAAATTTACAAAAAATACACACCACAAGAAAAATGGGTTCTCTACAAGTATACAATTTTTTGAAATGAAATTTCATCATTAAGGTACTCAACACTTGTACAAACACAAACATATACCTTATATTTTGTTGGAAAAATAAGATACCATTGTTAAAAAAAATCAAATTTGACATAGTTATTCACCATTTATATGAATAAAAGTTGTATATTCAGAAAACTAATTCAATTTCCTACGTTTCATATTCTTACACCATATTCAAATTCATTGTATAAGTACCTTGAATAATCCCTCCAAGTTAATATATTGTTATTTTCTAGGTTTGCATTGCCACTAATGGATCATGAGAGACCATCATTAGCTTGTACTCACCAATAAAGGATCATATCAACTACTTGTATATCACATGATCTACCAACTCTAAATCTGAAGTGACAACCTTCTTCATATTGGTAACCATAGGCGTATTCATCGGTCTATAGTACTCCATTATAAATCTCCTCAAGATCTCCACTACATACTTCCCTTGACCAAGGAAGATCTCTCTTGATATATGCCATACCTCTAACCCCAATAAATAATGCATCAACCAATGTCCTTCATCTCTAACTATGTAGCCAAATATTTTGTGCACCCTTCTATAAGCTCCTCTGCACCTGTGAGAAACAAATAATCCATGTACAACACCAAGATGAGTGGAATCAGACCCAACAAGTTTGAAGTACAAGTTAGGATCTGCCTCACTCTTGGTGAAGCCCATAATCTGCAAGTATTTGTCTATCCTAGAATACCGTGCCTTGGGTACCTGTTTGAGTTTGTACAAGGCTTTCGTAATCCTACACACGTGAGACTCCCTCCCATGTACCTCAAATCCTTGAGGTTTTTCTATATATACTTATTCCTAAATGATCTTGTTGAAGAAAGTTGTTTTCATGTCCATTTGGTGAATCCTCCACATCATACCTAAAGAAATAGAAATAATAGCTTGAATAGAAGCATACTCGGTGATTGGAGAAAATGTCTCCTTGTAGTCCACTCACTCTCTTCGAGAGAATCCTCTCACCATGAGCCTCACCTTGAATTTATCGATGCTACCATCTGCAACATGCTTGATCTTGTAGAGCCACCTGGAACTCACAACTAACGTCCCCTTCTGTCTCAACACTATATCTCGAACATCATTCCTCGTGATAGAGATGTACTCCTCCACCATGGCATCCTACCAAACTTGTTGATTTGTCACTTCCTCAAAATTGGAAGGCTCAACATTAATGATGCTACTCATAAGTGCCATATAGTTCAAAACATTCCTTAGAGGCCTGATCTTCCTAAATGCACTCTTAGGAGCCGCACCAACATCCCTCAATGTATATAATAGCCACATGGGTCTCTTGAAATAACTAGAAGGGGATAACTTCTCCTCACCACCTGAAGTCTGACTTCCTAAACTGGAAGCTACTGAGCTTTGCTCGTCCTTTGAATCTTACTACTCCTCGTCCTCTATAAATGCCAATTTTCTAGATGTCAATTTCTCCTCAAATTTAGCATCTCTTCTCACAACTATCTTCCGATATGCTGTAATGAAGATCCTATAATCCTTTGAGGTCTCAATGTATCACACAAATATACCCTTTTGTCCTGAAGGATCTAGCTTCGTCCTCTTCTCCAAAGGCACATGGATGTAGAGTGGAAAACCAAATATCCTAAAATGTCCTATCTCTAGCTTCACCCCTAAGAATGCCTCCTTCAGAGTCTTGTTCCCCAATATCTCACGAGGACTCCTATTCTTCACATATATTTCCATGTTACACGCTTCTGCCTAAACAAACATAGGAAAATCATAGTCATGTATCATAGCCTTGACATAACTGATGATGGATTGGTTATTTCTCTCTGCAACCACATTCTACTTAGGGTTGTATGAGAATAATAACTCCCTCTTAATCCATGTCTCCTTGTATAAATAGTTGAAGTCATTGGAGGTGTACTCTCCCCCACTATCTGACCTCAATACCTTGATATTCTTTCCTGTGTGGCTCTCCACCTGAACCTTGAACTCATGAAACTGACTGAAGACCTCATCATTGGTATTCATAAAGAAGATCCAGTTTTTCCTAGAAAATTCATCAATGAATGTCACATAGTACGATGCTCCCTACATTGATGCTATTGAGATCATCCCACTCACATATGAATTTATAAGATCCAATATCCCCTTGGACCTACTCTTGTTGCTTGGGAAATCATCCTCGGCATTCTTTCCAAGTGCACACCCTCTACACACTCCCTGATACTCAACACTAAACTATAGAAGACTTGTAACAATCCCCCTCATAATCAACAGTTCCCTATAGTGTAGTTGTCCCAACCTTTTGTGCCACAACTCACACATGATATCATTGTCATGTACCAAATCTTGAACAAAATTTCCTTGCAACCTATATAAAGTTCCCTCTCTAACCCCAATGATCATTGTTGTGTCTGGGCTATCTTTCTTTGTATGTATGAGTAATTTCCCTCTCTAGAAAGCAACAGAAAAACCCATGTCATCCATAACTGAGACTGAGAGCAAGTTCTTCTTCAATCCTGGTACATAAATCACATCCTGGGCATCAAATGAACCTCATGACTCAAGATGGAACAATACAGTTCCCTCTCCCTTCACGATATACTTGGCATCATCACCAAGCTCTACAGGAATCCCCGAGTCCTTCTCTGTCAAGCTGATGAATAAATCATGTGCTTTTTTGATATGATGAGATGCACCACTTTCCAAGTACCACACACTTATGTTGGTTGTGCTGGTAGAAATGCAATAAACTAGTGAGAAATCCTTCTCAAACTTTGTTGCAAACCCATCTAGCTATGTATCTACTGATGTTGTTGTCTACATATTTCCTCTTCCTTTCTTCTTTTTTGGACATTAAGATGCATAATGTCCATTCTCATGACATGAGAAAAACTTTATTTTACTCAAGTCCTTCTTCTTCCCTAACTATGATGTTCCTCCATCACTATTACCCTTCTTGTTGGGACCCTTTCCTTTTCCCTTTCTTGTCTTACTGATAAGGGCCAAATTCTCATTAATACTTCCCTTCTTGCTACTTTTAGACTTCTCCTGAGTCTCTTCCTGAAACACTCTTGGATGCAATCATCCCAAAGCCTCTACCAATCTAGGAGTTTTTACTGAGCATAGAATCCCTTGACAAATGGTTCTCAAGACTTGGGAAAACCAAATTCAATGCCACATTCACGAAGTCTACGTCATCCAAATTATCCGCTATAGATGCAAGTTGATCACATACCTGAGTGATCCTCATGAAATAGCTAGTAACATTGTTAGATCTAGACATCTACACAAATCTAAGTTTATATCTTAAGACCATCTTCCTATTCATGTTAGTGCTCTGGAATAATCCTACCATGGCATCAAACATATCCATGGTCGTCCTCTTCTCGAATAAGTGAGGAATTTGATGATCCTTCTTTGAATCCAAGATTACCTGCTAAGCTTTGATCTCCTTCTTGTTGTGAGTTGTGAAAGTTAGCGGATCTGTCGGTGGAAAACTACTTTGTCCATTATCTCTCAAAGGTCATATTACTTCAAAGACAAAGTAACTCTTGCTTTCCAATATAGGAATTTGGATGCTCCATCCAATTTTCAGACTTGCGGCTTCCATCCCTTATACTTGATAAACTGGCCTAGAAATAACCTGTTGTTGAAACTGCCCCTGTATTGACCTGTACAATCATGTACACACCTGCCACCACTGAAACCCACATATGTATGCGTATTTCCTTAAGAAAAATATGTACGTGACTGTTCTTACTGCAACTCATGTATAGCTTCGTATGGATGAAAACCCTAGCTTTGCTTTAGTACGGTTGTTTCCCTAAAATCCAACTCTTGATTTCAGATTGTTGGTTATAGATCTGCTGAGGTCTCCTTGTAGATTTGATAGATCCGCTATCAACTGTTGTGGATCTAAGATCTGGCTTCCTCTCATAACATAGGCTCACATACCATGTTGGAATTCCCCAATCTCAACACCTAGGTACTTTGTTATCAAGTGAAATCCTTGTTGTAAATGAAATTAGCATCTCACAAAATAGAATGCACTTGTTGGAATAATCAACTCAAATAAATATAGCGGAAGCAATATTGGAAATCAAAAGCTCATACACAAGACACAAAGATATTATGCCCATGAACTAAGCTTATCATTAAAATAACTTCAAAGCTTACAAGGAATGCCTTACAAGGAAAATGGTCCACAAAGAAATACATAAAACTTTAGACACCACCTGCAAACCCTAGCAACTCCTGGTCTGTTGTACGACCTCAAACTTTCATTTTTCTTGAGATGTACGCACATTTCCTTAAGAAAACCCGTGTATATGTGTATGTCTCCACTAAATCCCACGTACATGTGCAGAAAGACAGTATGGAAAACTCTGTATGGCGCGACCCTATTGTTGCGGCTCCAATATGTTGAAACCCATTTGTGACTACCTATGTTATATCTTCTTCCTGTCTGTACTCATCTCTAGATGGAAGTCCTTCTCCACCTCTCCCAGATCTCCTTCAATCATAGTCCCTCACGATCCAACCTTCTCTATATCAAAAAGTGTCTCCTCCTCCACCCTTTCCATGCTTTTACAATATTAAGTTATGACCTAACTCTAATCTCCAAAATAATTAATGGTTGAGATTACTTCTCACCTCACTTAAGATCAATAACCAATATTTAATTCACTAATTCTAATTACTTTAATATTTCATTAAATAAAACTCTACTAATTAATAAAAACACTTTACTTTAATAATTTATTTAATTAAAATATCAAAGTAGAATGCTTTAGACGATATCTAAACACTTAAAATTTAAAATTGTGTAGAAGTACATATCCAATACTACAAATATCAACAACATACATGAGATAAATCTCAACCATCACATTTTTCACTAACACAATCATCCTTTAAAAAAACATGTTATCTTAATCTCTATTCATAATTTCAATTTGAAATCATCTCTATTCCTTTTAACTATTTTCTTAATTTGAGATAGACTCTCTTAGTTTGAGATAGACTCTCTTATTGCCTTTAACTTTGTAGCATTTTATGGGTATCCCATATGGCTATGCTTTCTTCAAAACAATATAATTAAAGTGAATTTTTTTCTAAATTGGATTTCCAATTATAAAAATGAAGTTTACATTTTATTGGAATATTATATTCTAACAACATTATTTTTACACTTTTAGAATAATTGCTATCTGAATATGATGTGTATTTATAATTTGATATATACAAAATAAAAAATAAAACATTAATCAGCTATAAATTAAAATAACTACAAATTAAAAATAAATAAATAAATATGTATTAATTAATAAATTATTTTTTAAACTCTATCATATTTAAACAATGACAAAATATAAATACTTTAAACAATGACAAAATATAAATACTGCTTGAGACTTAGTTTAAAGCCCACATTATACTAATCCCACATACAAAACATTAAAAATATTTTATGACATGACATGCACCACATAGACGGAGAAACATCATGATACTCATGTCTAGACGGTACCATTATTATGTAGTCCAAAATGTCTATCAACATCAGACACGTGTTTGGAGGTAAAAAATAAAACTTATAAGCGTACACACGTGACGCATTTACTTCTTGTGAAAATGGTTCTTCATCATTTAATGAACTTATTTTAATATGGGTTTATCACTTAGTCAAATAAGTTACGCACAATCCTAAACCCTATACGTATTTCGCGTCGCGTCAAATCAGGGTTCAATAAAGCACGGGATAAATATGTCACCGCCCCCTTACGTGGAAATTGTCATCCGACAAAGTCTTTCCTCAACGATTGTTTGAAAGATTGACACCTCTGTCGTGGGCGTCAAGATGACATTTAAATAGTAGAAGATGGCAGATAGGACCGATGCCCGCCCCATGCAATGTATTCTTGAACTTTCAAGACCATAGTTTGAAAGATTGAAATTTGACACCTCTGCCGTGGGCGTCAAGGTGACAATATAGATTTTTATATTATTGTGTCATTAATTGTAATTTGTTGAGTGTAAACTCATGGGCAAATTAACAACATTAGAAATAATTAGGAAATAATCTCATATTCAGATACTCTTATTTTTGCACAATTAATTAATTAATTACATATACTCCCACTCTTATCGTCATGTTGTTTCATTATCATAAACTATATGTCCTATTTTTTTTCTCTATATAATTGAAGTAATTGAATTCATATTGTTGCATTGTCTCTTACTTTTATCATGTAATTAAAGTAATTGAATTCATATTGTTGCATTGTCTCTTACTTTTATCATGTTGTTTCATCATCATAAAATTGTATGTCTCAAGCTTTTCTGGCATTGAATTCATATTGTTTGTGTCATAATTAAGCCCATAAAATTAATTATAATATTTTATTTTTAAATTCATTATCATAAAATTGTATATCTCAAATATTCATATTGTTTTATTGCATAATTAAGCTCATAAAAATAATTATAATATTTTATTTTTAAATTCATTATCATAAAATTGTATGTATCAAGTTTTTCTTTCATTGAATTCATATTGTTTTATTGTCATAATTAAGCCCATAAAAATAATTATAATATTTTATTTTTAAATATAACATTTTTAAATTAAATTACATTAGTAGTTACATAAAAAGGTAATTCTATTTCCAATGGTAATTGTTTTTCTAAGTTACATAACAAGGAAACTCTACTTTTAATGATAATTGTTTATATTTGAATTCTTCATGACCACTTATCTAGCTTGTGTAGAGCATTATTTTACCTATGTTAATTGAGTTTAGCTCAGGTGATTGGGAGGAATGATGTTAACCTCCCCACCCATGATCAATTCTTACAAGTGACATGTTGAGGACTTACATTAATAAAATAAGGTCAAATATTTGGTTCAATTCTATTTTTTTAGTTTTTCAAAACATAGACATATGTTAAGTCCTAGATATTGTCTTATTAGATTTTTATAGTTATATTAGTGTTTCCATTATTGGTTAGCTAGGCCTTTTATTAGTTAGTTGGACTCTTTAATTGTAATTGTACCATTTGTCTTCTATATATACCAAGAGACCTAGTTTTAGAGATCATCTCATCTTGTTCATTTGTTATATTGTAATAGGTTGTTGCCCCCTCAAATAAACTTCTCATTCATTCTTTTATCTCATTATCGAGGCATGGAGTTGCTTCTCTTTCTATTTTTATGTTATCTGAGTGTTTGTTGCATAACATTTGGCTTGAGAGCATACAATCCTTAGGTTTGGTTATTTCAAATAAGTCATCTTGATATTTTCGCTTATTTTTGGGGGGAGAGAAGTTTCAGACAGTGAAAATTTTGAGAAGTTGAGGAGAGATAGTGAAGCACCTATGGTAAAACTTTTAGTTTTTGTTTCTTTATACATTTGGAAATACAAGTTGTGGAAATCTAGTCTCAAATAGGTGTTCTTGGTAAAATAGTCATATCTAAATCTAGCAAAGTCCAAATTGAATGTTGTCAAATTCATTGGAAAGAAGACATGTCATAGTATTTCAGGTCCAAATTTTAGAATTATATCTGAAAAATTGGACATGTGTCTAGCCATACAAATTCACTTTCTTGAAAGGGACAAAAAAAGAAGTTTTGGGAAAGTTACCATAAATTTCTCTTGGCACATAGAAATTTGGTCAAACTTGTGGTATTGAAAAAAAGATATATCTGGCTACTGTAGAATGAAATTTCAAACTTGAAGGGGAAAAAATTCAAAGATACTTCGGGATAAAGGTTGGCCAATAAGACAATCTACAAACTAGGGTTTTTAAAGGTATCCTAATTTAAAAATAGGATTGGAATATTTGTTTTAAATAGGAGTATTATTATGTTCTCACATAGAAAAGGGTTCTGCAAAAAATTCTACATCTATTAAACCTCTAAATAATGCATACATGACTGTTGAAGACTGTGAAGACTTAGGGTACCAGGTATCCCAATTGAGGAGCCAATTTAATGACATGGAGGATAATGTGTTGAAAAAGGTTGATTTAACACGTTATCAATAAATCCATAAGAGAAATTGAAAATAAAATGGAAAATTTGAGGATCAAAATATGGAAGTTGAAGATCAAATGGAAAATTTGTTGAATCAAAAGATGGATCAATTACAAAATTCCATTGAATCCACACTCTTTCATACCCTAAATGAGAGGTTCCATAAAAGTGATATTGTGACCCAAGGAAATCATGAGAATAAAGAGAACAAAATTGTTGAGCCCCGGTCACACATGAGGAATATTTTAACCCATTTAGAGAACATGAAGATTGAGTATTGAAATCATGATCATTCATCACTCCAAGATACACATCATCAAAGGTTCAACTTCGGACCAAGGAACTACTTAATTCCCATGATTGATATGAGGAAGTTTGATGGTAAATATCCCATAACATCGATATTCCAGATGGAGTAATTCTTTGATCGACACCAAGTTCCAAATTTTAAAAAGGTAACTCTTTCATTCTTGTATTTAAAACCTGATTAAGTTTTTTAGTACCTATGTCTTTGTGAATAAGAAAATATTCTATTATCTCTTGGTCCATTTTTAAGAATGAATTGATATCACATTTTAGGGATATTAGGAGCAACACATCCTTTAATCATTAATCTCCAAAAAGGAGGTCCAATTACATAGCACATTCATCGATTTCAAAAGATGATTCTTAGAGTTAAAAACATTCGAGAGGATAATTTGTTGATCTCTTTATGGGCACTTGAAAGGACATAATTAAACATGACGTGATTATCATGGAACCTAAATCCATACAACATACTTTCAATGTGGCAAGGAAAGTTAAAAGTACAAATATGACTATTAGAAGGGTGGCCACTAACAACTATAGAGAGAACCATGTTCAATCTCATAACCTCACTCAACCTACGATTGTCACCTTAGTAAATGGATGAAATAAAATAAAATGGATTATGTTTCAATTGTGACAAAAAGTATAGCCAGGGGCATAAGTGCAGGGAGAAGAAATTATTCTACATATATTATGAAGAGTAAGAAGATCAAGAACTAGAACCGTTGAAAAATACAAAATTAGAAGAGACTACTTCAACCATATATTGCAAGGTAAATCATTAATATGAGTGCACAAATTTGGTGGACAAAAAAGTGGCAAGGGGGTCAACAGGAATGCATGCACATTCTTAGGAATGCACACACGTTCTTGATTCTATAGGTTTGGAAAATCTCGAACCTCCACTCAGCTTGCCACGCAGACTCATTGACATGAAGGCGTGTGTGTTACTAAGAACCACCCATTTGCACACATCGCGCTCGTGTTTTTACCCTCATTGAGAAAATAAATAGGAGGAACAAAGTCAAGATCTTGCCACAATGTCCCAGTCAAGCCAAGTATGTTTGATTTTTCTTCTTTTCCACTCAATTTAGTAATTTTTACTTTTATTTAATTAATTTAATATATCTAAAACAATCTAAATTATAGAAATTTGTAATCTTATATAGAAATATCATCTAAAAAATTTAGGGAGAGCTACCTCTTACATTGCCTAACATTTCCCTTTTAAAAATATCTATAGAGAATTTACAAGAAATGTGATTATTTTATGTTTTT
>JZKD02S0616412.1:645124-666065 GCA_000966675.3 Picea glauca
GTGGTTCACCCAGTGTGGGCTACGTCCACCGGAGAAATTGCCAGGTCCTTCCTTTATTATTATCCAGCAAATGAAGGGATACAACCTACAACAAAACCCGCTGTAACTTCCTCTTCTCTCTCTCACAGTCTCCTCTCTTAGAATACAATATTCACCCTCGTACATAGCCGCAATACATTTCCCTCATAAAAGAGGGTTGCCTTCTAGGGAAAAAAACCCTAACATAATCTATACCGTTATATCTGCGACCTTATAATGAACGGTCCAGATTTACAATGAAATTACAATATACTTTTATAAGGCAATTTTTTCTTCGGGGGCTTCGCCTCCGAACCCCCATCGGGGGATGCTTCCCCCGAACCCCCGCTTGCCCCCAGACCCCCCAGCCGGGGGGATAGCCCCCCCGAACCCCGCATAGGGGGTACCCCCCCTCTGCACTCCCCCGCGTGGAAGAGTGTACATACTTCTGGGGTGTAAATACTTCATGGGGTATAAACACGAATGAAAGCAAGGACCTCTGCATCAGGAAGATAATCAGGCTCCACAACCAACAACAATGACTGGTTGTTCTGTCTTTTCTTTCTTTCTTGGAATCTTCATGTTCTTCCTCATGTTTCTCTTTAATTTCTTGGGTCCATGGAGTTTCTTATAGATTCCATTCCCTAAAGATTTCACTTCTTTCTTTCATCATAGAATCATGGATGTGGATGGACAACCAGGTATACTTTTAGGCCTCTTTTCGAAGAAGGATTCTTCTAAAGTCAAACTGAACACGTACTTCTTTTCATGTCTACTATCATGGATATATACTTCATCATATTCAATGGATCATAGGATTAGCTCCCTCCTAATCCTTGCTTCATGTATGAGTGCATGATTTTCTTTTGGAAGTATATAATCGGCTCCCTCCATATAACATAATCCATGCTTTCATCTGCATCCTTATTGCCTTCTACAAAGTGTCATATATCTTACTCTAATTTCCTCTTGATTGCTAATTTCTTCTTATCTTGCAGCTGTTACTTTTGTAATAACTTCCACATGAATTGTTACCAAGGTTTGTTGATGTACTTCATCCTTTCATGTGTATTGTCTTGTCTTGCATTCATAGTGATAGCAATATTGTTGTTCTTCTCTTGGAACATATTATCTTCTAGAAAATAGATATGCAAGATATGTATATAAAACATGGTATCTAAAAGAACTATGAAGAGTATTGTTACCTTGTCTCAGAAGAAGAAGTATTTTTCATCATGCTTAGTCTTCTTTGTAGGTTCCTTTTCTTCGACAACTGATGCTTCGTGCGCCACCTTCATTTTATTTAGTTCGGGACAATGATTCTCTTAGTGACCATACTTTCGACAGTTGAAGCATTGTATTTCTGGCATATCTTTCTCTTGATTTGGCTTCTTCCTTGAACCAAACTTCCTTTTGCTCCTAAAATTCTTGAATCTTTCTATGAAGGCTTGATCATCGTACTTATTTTGGGGTTTATCTTTTGCACCGATCCTTGATTCTTCTTGAGCATAGAAAGTCCAAAGTTCTTCAAATGTAGGATACTCCTTCCTTGTGTTCATGTTTGCGGCAAATGCATCCCATGTCTTGGGAAGACCATTGAGTACTATGTTTACCAATTCCTTCTCCGAAATGATCTCTTCAATGGCTTGTAGTTGATCTCTCAAATGATATATTCTTACAAACTATGATGTTATGATGTCATCATCATTCATCTTCATGTCACAGAGCTCATTCTTCAGACTCATTACTTGTCCAATGTTTCTAACTGAGAAGAGGTTTGTTAGGGCATCGTACATATTCTTCGATGAGTCAAGATGGGAGATGTAGGGTATCAAGTGGTATTTTATAGATTCCACTATAATACTCATGGAATTGATGTCACTATATTTGAACTTCTCCATGACTGCAACGTTCTGCGGTTCCTTCTCTTTTCCTTCTTCAAACTCTGGTTCCACGATCTTTCCTTTCATGATATCCAATAATTTATTCTTGGCAAGGATGAGGTCAATCCTTGTCTTCCAAGCTCTGAATTTAGAAGCTCCATCTAACTTGTTTTCTTACTTCATAGAGTAAGTCATGGCTGCTTTGACTTGGTCAACCCTAGATTTTACCAAAAACTCAAACTTGATGTCTTGGCTTGCTGAGAGTATCAGGAGGTGCGCTAGGCTAGGTTGCATTGGTCTATCTGAAAATCAGGTTAATCCCTTCACTTAAGGTGCCTCAATGAGAGGGTTAGGGTTTCTGCAACTGCACCTGCTAGTAACCCTAGCAGTAGTGCTTTAGTAACTACTCTTGCTAGAAACCGTAGCAGCATTTCCTCAACGAGATTAATATCCTTATGGCTATGCTCCCTTCCAGTGGTAGACTGAATGAAGGAGGTGTGGGCCCATAACTTGTTAGAATATGATGGATTGTGCTCATTTTACCATAGATAATACCACTATTTTCACCCAACCATAGGCTGAAGCCACCCTCCGAGCACCTTAACCTTGACAGAGAATCATTCTTGAAGCAAACCCTAGGCTAGATAGCCAAACAAAGGGTAGCGCAACTTTCTCCAAGGATAATGCACCAAACAAGAGCTGATTAGATAGTCCAAACCATAACCAAGAGATAGTCCAAGCCAAAACATAATATGCTAGCTGCAACGACAACTCTCCTCCAAACTTGTGCACAAACTTGCTAACTGCAGTGTGCATAAGTGAGCTATGCAGTTCTGAGAATGCCTGCCAGAATGAAGACTGGCCTCTTGTATTTATACTGATTCTGGCTAACTGCCTAGGCCGACTTCTCATTCTGGGTGCCTATTTACCTAGTATATAATATTTCTTCTGGCTGACTTCTTCTCTTGTAGGCTAATAACCTAATACCAATTATCCTCTTGAGCTGACTTGTCTTCTAGGGTTATTAGCCAACTCATTATGGTTTCTTCTTGCTTCCAGGAATATTCTATTCTCATTAGGTTTACACGTGGAGATAAATCCCTCCCGCAGCTACCATAATATCAACAATCCTACCATGCACCTTGGTCCTACTTTCATTATGGGTAGGTAGCCTTGAACCCAACAGTTGACATCTCCTCATTGGTCATTGACTGGGGGGTTTCCCTTGTGTTCGACAACAAGAAATATATTCACACATTGGGATTCGTGCAGTGTCTTGGATTCCATTAGCTTTATTGGTGGTTTCCTCGCCTTTGCCAACAATTTTCCCTATTGGTTGTTATTCAATGGATCTCTTTTGTGCACTACTTCATTCTGGTGCATGGGAGGTACTAATTTCGTATATGCGTACTTCCATATATGCACATATGAATTCAACTTTCGTAAATGCACATTTATAGAAGTGTGCTTAGGTAAATTCTCATATACAGAAGTTGGCTTCGGCATATGCGCATATGCACAAGTTCTCTGTAAATGTGCATATATGGAAGTTGACTGGTTTCGGTATATGCATTTATACGGAAGCTCTCATATATAGAATCCAACTCCCATAAATGAACATATATAGAAGCCGACTTTCATAAATGCGCATTTGTGGAAGTTATATTCAGTATATGCACATATACAGAAGCACACATATATGCGCGCTTATACGAAAGCTGACTTCAGTTTATGCCCATTTATGGAAGTTGGCTTTTGTATATGAATGTTTTCGTATATGCGCATATACAGAATCCAACTTCCATATATGCATGTTTTTTTATATGTGCATATACTATTTCCAACTTTTGTAAATGCACATATATGGAAGTGCTCCGTAAATGTGCATATATGGAAGTTGGCATCCGTATCTGCGCTTATACGGAAGCGCTCATATAAAGAGGAAAAATCCAATAAATGCACATATATAGAAGCCAACTTTTGTAAATGTGCATTTATGGAAGTTAGATTTAGTATATGCACATATATGAAAGCATGCATATATGCAAATCAATTTTCGTAAATGCACCTATATGGAAGTTGGCTTCCTTATATGTGCACATATATGAAATCCAACTTCTGTATATGTGCATTGATGGAAGTTGGCTTTCATATACGAAAGTGTGCATATACGGAAGGCAACTTTAGTAAATGTGGGCATACACGGAAGCCAAAACTTGTGGATGTGGTGTTTTGGGTTATACTAGAACTCAAAAAACCAGGCTTTGTGGGATCCAATAACGCCACATAATGAGTTGAAAGCATCAAATTAACTGTAGACATTGGTGGACGAAGTGACGATTCCACTTGTGTACACAAAAGACCAACCTAAATTAATCCCAATGCTTGCTCCTTATCATCACATGTTTAAATTATGGATGGATCAATCATCTACTCAATATTTTATCCTTGGATAAATTGTGATTTTTATGATGACTCTGTTTTCTATAGAAATTTAATAAGGAGACACTAAAAAATTTAGAGTTACTTCCATTTCTAAATCTTAAAATCCTAATCTATTTATATCTATCTGTCGATCTATTTGTGGATCTATCTGATCGAATAGGGTTTAGAGACTCAGAGATAATAGATTATCATTAGGGGACATGTCACTTCTAAGATTCCTAGATAAAATTTCCAAGAACACTATGGAAAAATTCCACCGATTAATAGCTAGAATCACCACTCCTGGGACATATCACTCCAGCTAAAATTTCCAAAACACTATCCGTTGAAAATCAAACATGAATAAGATTGCCAAGAACATTATCCATTGAAAATCAAACTTGGGTCCATAGTAGAAAATTTCCACCAAATAATAGATGAACCTCAACTCAGTAAACAATTACATTGTTACAACTTCACATATGCAAAATTAGATGGATTTATACTAATTAGGACCGTGGGTCCACCAGTTTTGGCTCTAGGTTGCCACATATTAGGTTTGCAAAGCACAATGTCTTTGAGGGCTTTGAGCAATGTCATAAAAAATAACATAATCATAGACATTATAGCCACTTGATAACTTTGAAAAGGAAGGAAACAGATTCGTCGTAGATATTATTAGGGAACAACCTACACCCGCATTGCTTTCATATGTACACTACATTGCTTAAAAAAGCACATTAGTCTTTACAGAACTGTATATGTTCAACATACAAGCCATCAAACATGGGTGCATATGATATCAACTCTGTGCAGCCAGGGAAGCTAATCATTGTTGTTTTTGAATGACACATTTGTCTACATGACCTGCAAAACATGTTGGGTAGAAGTCTGCGAGACTTTCCATGTTGTGAATTTGGATTTGAAGATTTGATATGTATTCAACGGTCTCCTGGAAAAGGGTATCAACCCCCATTTTCTTGCCACCGGGAATGAGATGCTGCAGAGACCGAATCTCTTATCAATGGAAAATGATCATGACCGCCTGTTTTAAGATCAACATTATTACAAATGGAATTTAGAGATGCCAATCTCATCCTCATCGTCAATGTTGTGCTACGACTTTGAAGGAGGGAGGATTTATTTATCTTCATCATCGTCATGGTATTTTCCTTGCGCACGAGGCATAGTTTCATAGATCGAGTCTAGGAAAAACCCTTGTTCGTAGTGCACGCCAAACACATGTCTGCAAAGTAAATTCAGTCTCATTTTCTTTCTTCTGAAGAGAGTACAACCTACTGTCGCAACCAACACCATGACCTTTTCCTCTCGTGGCGACATGTGACAACGCCTCCTCATAGCCTCCATCTTCACTCCCACTCTCACCATCTGCATGGTGAATGGTTTATGGTTTATTCTTGGTCTTATTGAAGTATATTTGCATATCTAGTATAGGCACTTAACATTCCAACCATGGTGCTCAGAGCCTGGATATTTAGTCTTTTTTCTCTTCTTTGGTATCCATATTTAGTATACAACGAAATTTTGTCAATCGAACTTAGCCTTCAAGCCCAATTATGTCATTTTTGGAGTAGAATTAAGGCTCATGCCAAATTACGCACATGGAAAGTCCTTCCAACTTAACACTTCGTCCATATGCTACGATGCGATACATTGCAAACCCATATTTTAATTAAAGGTTTTTTTATTTTCATGCATTGCTTTATTCCAAAAAATACTGTGAAATCAATCATTTTTATTTGAAACAATGGAATTTCAAAATGTATAATCAAACTATTTTTATTTGGAATATTGAAATTCTTAATTTAGCTATTAAAAACATGGTCATTATGCTTTCCAAAAATAACAAGATGAGATTAAATAGCTATCAACTATTAAAAATCATGTTAAAAATAACATGTTGCCTAATCATAATAGTATCATTTATCTTTAAAATATTTAAATGACTTCTTTTTTCATTTTACTTTTGTATATATTACATTTTGTCTTTTCTATTTTTATTTTTGTCTTTACATCTTTGAAAAACGTATATATTTTTATTTATTTTTAATAATTCATTAAATTTCATATTTTATTAACTTATCAACCATTATTTATTCAAAATGTTTATGAAATAGTATTTTGTTTATTAAATAGTATTTTGTTGACAATGGCTTCAATAAAATAAGAATTTTACCCTTTTTAGGAATTTATGGTCAACCCCCTCATAAGGATGTGCACTATCTCTTAACTAGTTTTCTTTTATTTATTTTTATAAGATAGTTATATATATATATATATATATATATATATATATATATATATATATATATATATATATATATATATATATATATATATATATATATATATATATATATCATCTTAATCTTAAACATGGTTTATTATTTTATTTTTTTAGTTATTCTTATTTAATTCTTATTAATAATAAAAAAAATTAGTCTTAAAATCCTTTTACCAATTATACCAAATATTCCTTCTTTATCATCAATCATATCATTTTATTATCAAAGAAATTTGTTATTTTTTCTTTGATACTTTTCTCTTTTTTTCACATGAAAATTGCGCATTATATTAGAAAATATAATCAATTTAGATTGTCGAAAGTTCCTTATAGTTCAAGGCCATGCCTTTTCATAAAACTTCAACTGAGATAGCAAAAATAAATAGTTCATTGCAATATGATCATAATATCAAAAAAGATCTAAAGTCAAAAAGGGGACTGCTAGTCCACTAAACATAATATAGTGAAGATTCTATCCATAATGCAGTGCCCCCAATATTCTGGATCAATAACAGTCTTCCAAAAAAATAAAAAGGATGAAGTGTCAGGCTAGAAGAGCTTTAAGTAATAGGAAGATCCCTCATGTCCATCGTTAATCTGATAGAAGATTAAGGTTCCCAGTGGATCTGTAAGAGCCCTTTTGGAAAGAAAATATGCCACCTGATTATCTTCCCTATAGACATGGTCAAAGGTGACTGTATTGAAAATCTTTTTTTGTTCAACCACCCTCTCTTTCCAAAATTCGATAGAGCCAACCTGCAAAGATCCAACATTGTTCAGCCAATTGATAATAACTTTAGAGTCTCCAAGGATGAGAATATCTGAAATCACCAGCTTGTGGGCCAAGGTGAGAATAGCCCACGCCCCCAAGATTTCATGTCTTGTATTCGTACCCTTTCCACAATTCAGGGACCATCTATAAGAAATATTCTCATTGAGGACAATAATTCCACCAACCCCGCTTATTCCTCCACTCCTCTATGAAGCCCCATCAAACAAGCCCATTATTTTATCATTCTGAATACTATAGCCACTTCTTGTTTTTGCATATTTCAGGCTTTTTTATTTAAGACTCGCTACTGTAGCTGTAGAGAGAAACAAAAAAAATTCCACAGAAGGATTTTTTGATTCAAAAATAGCTAAATTCCTTTCGATCCAAACAAACCAACAGATATAAGTGGGTAACGTAGGGAAATTTGCATTCCTACAAAACCACGAGTCATAAAAGTCCTTTATAGATGTCCCCGTCCAACCATTTAGAACTTTAAAATGAGTACATAAACTGCACTATATGGATATCGTAAAAGGACAGTAGACAAAAAAGTGGATGGTTGTTTCTTCATTACCTTTACACAAATAACAATACCCAGGACCATTCCAACCTCGCTTGAGAAGGTTGTTCCAGGTGAGTATCTTATCTTCCAACAACAGCCTTGTAAAAATTTTTAATTTTAAAGGACACCCCAAGACCAGATTCTCCTTTTCACAATATCATCATTCTTTTTCCACAACTCCACAGCCAGTACATTATAAAAATTCTTTGTAGAAATAATACATGTGCCATCCTCGCCTATCCATTAGATCTCATCATGATTATCAGTTGATAGGTTGCTTCTATAAATATCCCATTTAGTAGCCAAATTACCCGTCAGCGCCAAGTCTGTACTGGAAGACCAATTCACAACTGATACACCGGTGGTATTGACTCCCCTTGCTTGAAATAGGAAATGAACCCGAGTTCATTAAGGTGTTGAATCAAGGCATCTGAAAGAAAGGATTCATTACCCACCCCTAGGATCGCATCTTTATTGATCCAAATGTCTACACCATTCCTCGGTTTCCAGGCCAACCATCTCACAATTAAGGGAAGAGCATTAATCAGATTTTTCCAAGTTTGCGAGCCAACTTGTGACGTCGGATCAACAAAACGAAGACAAGTAATAACTGGTAAATGTGGTAAATATTTGTCTTTTAATACACAGTTCCATATTCCAAGATGCATCAAACCTCGCCAAAGCGATTTGGCCACTAAAGCCCGTGAAAAGAAAAAGATATTTCGGAATCCCCATCCCCCAAAACTCTTTCGTTTTGCAAGAGTCTACCAATTACACAGATGGTAAGAAGAAGAGGATTTTGATCTCAACCAAAGGAAAGAGAAGGTCATCCTACGGATCCGGGCTTAAAACAGAGATATGAATGTGAGCCAATGACATCCAGTAAAATGGTTGGCATTCCAAGACTGCCTTGATTAATACATGTATGCCCCCCAAGGTAAGAAATCGATTGCACTAGTGTAGAATTATCCTTTCATACTTCTTTATGAGCCACTACCAATCAGTTGCCTTGTAACTATCAACCTTTAAAGGAAAACCCAGATAATTAAAACCCTCCAATAAACATTTAGAGATAAAAAGAAACAGGTATGTCAAGACTTTTAATGCTTCTGGTTGAACGCCATAATAAAGAAAAGTAGATTTGTTGTTATTTATCTCCAGGCCAGTGGCTTCACAAAAACATTTTAATAGCTTATGAATTTCCCGCCATTCATCCTCCGCAGCAGAAGTCATAATGATCACATCGTCAACAAATAATAGATGAAGAATTCTTAACAGACGAGAGACTTTTATGCCAGAAAGCTTACCTTCTTGTAGACTCTTGTTGAGAGAGAGACTCAACCCTTCCATCACTAAGATAAAAAGTAGTGGAGAAAGAGGGCACCCCTGGCGAATGCCTATTTCACTTTTTATAAACTTGGATGCTTCACCATTAACTAGAATAGCCAAAGAAGCTGAGGATACACAACCCATAATCCATCTAGTCATTACATGACCAAAACCACACTAAATCAAAACTAATCTTAAGTAATCCCAATTTATGTAATCATATGCTTTTTTAAGATCTAGTTTCAAGATGATGGCCTACATTTTCTTTGACTTAATACTGTAGAGACACTCTTGTGCCATACCGATGACATCTAGAATCTGTCGACCATTAAGAAATCCCAATTTTTCCTCTGCTAAAGACCTTGACAGAATAGGTCTAATTCTCTTGGCTATGATCTTAATTACTATTTTATAACACAGGTTGCGCAGAGCTATTGATCGATAGTCGGAAAAAATTTGTGGTCGGTTTTGCTTTGGTATTAGAGAAAGACAAGTAGAGTTGATAGGCCTAAACACTTCTCCCCATATTCTAGTGTCTTCGACCATGGTGAGAAGATCAGGTCCCACCAATTCAAAAATGTAAAGGAAGAATTGAACTATCCATCCGTCCGGCCCGGGGCTCTTGTCTTTTGTAAACCCTTTTAGAACATTTAAAAGTTCTTCCAAGGTAACGACATTTTCCATAAGTTGTACCTCTTAATCTTGTACCATCCTCGGATACATTTTAATTGTCTCCAATTTGGTCCTTATATCCGACTGGTTCTGTTCCTTAAAAAAGGTCCCAAAATAATTGGTTTCTTCTGCTTTGATAGCTTCCTATCCCGATAGCAAATGACCAGTTGCGTCAACAATCTCCCAGATATACTTCTTATTTCTTCGATGACTAGCATAACTATGAAAAAAACTTAGTATTCTTATCCCCGCTCTTGATCCAGGTTTCCCTACTCTTCTGCCTCCAGCATTCCTCTTCTTCCAGTGATAATTTATTACGAACTTCCTCCAACTGTTTACAATGTAAGTCAACAACATTACTAGAAAGGCTATTTAATTTCTCGTGCATAAGTCCTTCTAGTTCACTCTCCACTTTGTTCAAAAGTTCTTTGCTTAAGACCATCTTTTGGCGCGCCCAGACCTTAACTCTTCTCTTAAGCTGAGCTAGTTTCTCCACTAGCCTTTGTTGAGGTGCTTCCAAGAGAGTAAAACGATTGTCTAGCCAAGTCTCCCGAGTTATTGCATAGAAGTATGGGTCTTCCAACCAAATCGGGTTAAATTTGAAAGGCTAAATAGTCTTAGGAAACCCAATATCCAACTGAAGGAAAATAGGAGCATGATCTGATAGATAACTTGAACCAACCCATGATCTATACCTCGACAAGGGTCCAAGTAAACCTTCTGACACAAAGATTCTGTCCAGTCACTTAGAGATGTTGGAATCCCCCAGCCTACCATTGTGCCACATCAGTACCAACTTTGAAGGAGTCACATCCACCAGAGAAGAATTTTCAAATAAATCCTTAAAGAAAGAAGCCAATGGATCAATGACTGTAGATGGTCCCTAGATCTCACCCGGGCCCAAAGAGAAGTTTAAATACCCTGCGACAATTAAATCCAAAAAGGACAAAAGACCTTTGTCCACTCATCGGTTCCAGAAGATTTTACAATCCGAACATGGGCCATAAACATTCAGAGCATTAAGGCTCCTCTTGTCAGCCAAACTGTAACCTGTCAAGAGAATGCCTCCACATGTAAGGACCGATGAGAAGGAAAAAAACCATGGATCCCAAGAAACCAACATTCCACCAGAATTTCCAAATGCACTAACAACACAAGCAAACCAGTCCAGTTTTAAAGAAAATAAAAAATCCCTTGCCTTCACATCAATGGTCAATGTCTCTTGTAAAAATATGGTATGTGGTGAGACAGTAGAGAGGAGCCTCCACATCAAGGCTAATTTCAGGGGCCCTCCAACCCCTCGAATATTAAGAGATAACAATATCATCGTTTAACCCTAGCTAGGGATTTTAATCCTCTAAGCACCCCAAGGTCACCAGTAGAAAAATTGGAAGTGGAAGCAATGGATGGAGAAGGTCCCTCTCTTTTCTGAGCGCTTCTAGTCTTTATCGGAGAAAGTTCCAAACCCAATCCCTGAGACCAGGCAAAAGAATTTTCTTCCGAGAGAGCAGGGATAGGAAGGTCAAAAGCCGAGGACCCCTGTGCCCCACTAGCCACTTCAGCACTAATTGAAAAAATTGGCAACTATACCAGACTAACAACCTCCCTAAGGGTACCAAGGTTTGACACAATCTTTTCTAGAGATGCATCACTCAACTCAGGCTCCCCATACCCTGGAGCTAGAGTAGGATCACCATCTTTACTGCTAGGGGGAGGGGCAGAACTAGGCCTGTAAAGTGGCTCACTCTGATTCGAAATTAATTCCAAAGTATACGGGGGAGATAGCGGAGGCAACCCCGAGACATGTGGGCCAGAATGCTCCAGCTCGTTCACCCTAACAACAAGTCTATCGGAAACCCCCTACACCTTTGTATGCATGAGATCCTCCTCCAAACCAGTAGGAGATACATGTTACTCCAGAGTCTCACTAATCTTAGCAGGATCAGTAAAATCAAAATCGAGTTGCTCCCTTTCCAAAAAAGACAAAGAACAATAAAGAGAAGGAACAAGGTGGTGCAAGTTAGTCAAAAAAGAAGAAGAAGATTGTGGAGGGAATTCCAAATCCCGCAAATCTGAGTAGTTGTCCTACGCTGAGTCCTCCAACTCGGTTGGATAAGAATTGAAACCAGGTTCTTCTTTCGACGACTCCTCATAAGAAAAACCCAAAGAGTTTTGGCAGTCCTTTTTCAAATGTCTTCTCCGACAACAGAAGGAGCATTAGAAGGGTACTCTGAGGTAGTCCAGTTGTTGTTTGTAAATAAAACCTCTCCAATCAATCTCTAAGGTTTCTAAGAGTCCACCATGGATATCAACCTCGACGAGGATCTTAGCCATGCATCTGTCGCTGGAGTTCAGAACCTTTTCGTCCAATTTAATGAAGCAACCCCACTTGTTCCCTATAGTCTTCAAGGCTCTTTGATTCCAAAAGTAAAGGGGAAGTCCAGGCAACAAAATCCATAAGTGTCGAAAGCTAAAGTAATCAGTAGCTGGATCAATCATAAGATGCCATCTTTTAAGCATTAGAATACCATCATCAAAAGCCCAAAAACCTTATAAGATTCTGTTGGAATCCTTCGGAGTATGGAAGACAAAGCCAAACCACCCCCTCGACATCGATAGAAGAGTCGGAGTATAACCCAAAATGGGAGTCCAGTTTGCCTCCATCCAATCTGACACCGAGCTAAAACAGAGATGGCGATAAGCTAACCTTCCAACCAGCACACAGAGCACTAGTGTACAAGAATTCTCTGACCCGACGTCCATTCCCAAGACCAGAGAACATTTAGTTCTCTTCGGTTTCCATACTTTCTGACTGTGTTTTGTAGTTGGTCGCTTCTGCTCCACAAAACCTGTTGTCTTCACTGCATAACTGCCCACCTAACGTCTCTCCTCTAAAAACTCCTCAGAGGATGCCTTTGACAAAAAACCATTGACCCCGCCTAAAGCAACTAAAGGCACAACCTTCTGTCCAAGGTTAGCACCAGTCAATGGTTTCCTAGATTCCTTAACAGACGGAGCAGTAGAAGACACTGGAATAGTAGGGATCGAATGGAAAAGGCCAGAGGACGAAGAATAAGGCACACCAAGTGAAGGTGGATGCAATAAAGTTGCATTTAGGTGAGATGAGTTGCCTCGGTTCCTACAGAGCTCATCAACCATTGAAATGAAACTTGGGTGATCCCAAGGATCCCCTGGCTCTTCTCCCGGTAGCAAACTGACATCCCCCATAAATAAAATAAGAAAGGCCTTTAAGATCAACTTCAATGCATCCAATCGAAAAGGTTCTGAGAAACAAGTAGTGGCATCCACGGTAGAATGAAATAAGTAGATCATGTAAGGAAGGACTACGAAAAGACCAATGTAATAAATGAGTAATAAACCTTCTGACAAACACAGTAAATGTAGGTAACCACCAAGGATACCCGGAGACCGCTAAAGGAGGGATAGAGGAAGGGTTACAGGCTTAAGGCCCCACCAATCTCTAGAAAGAAGAAAACGTCCTGAGCACTCATAGTTCTAGTGGCCAGGCGCTCCTGCAACATAGAACTGGATAGTCGTGTCCAAAACCACCATCCTAACCTTCCAACAGAGTTCCCGCCTAAAATGTTTTTTAAAAAAACCGCCATGAAACCTGCACCATTTTCATGCATCTCTCACAACGTTTCGTTTCACACTATACGTATCCCAATTTTGTTATGATAACAATTAGACCTTGTCTCTTACTAATAACAAACTTCAAATTAAACCCCTCTTACACCTAACTTGTTAAAGGAAAAAACATACCATGAAAACCACATTTTGCCCTTAACAATTAAAATTGTTCCCAACCAATAGCTAATTACACAATAACTACACAAGATCGTTTAAAATATTTGTTATATCACACTCATGAGTAATGTAGGAGAAGAAGAAAAAAAGAAAAGTTAAAAAGACTTAATGTACATTTATTTCCGCTCTAAATTTTATTAAAAAAAATTAAGAGCACAAAATTCCAAAACTATATTTACAACACAAATTACATGCAAAGCGATTCCAAAAAGCGACCAATAGGCTACATATAGCGGAAATATACAATGGAATTATATGAGATTTCATGATAAAACTAATCTTTTGGAAGAACTGTAGAGATTTCATAGATGACAGTGGGATTATATCATAGGTGAATTCAAGTGCAGTCATATTGGAGATGAACAAGATGATGGATGTTGAAACTTGAGGGGACTCTGGGTTGTCTGCTTCTGTTGTCTTATATGGGCACTTTGCCTGCACAAGACATGACTTTTATTTTTACTTTTTAGCTGTGAGTTTCAATGGTTGGGAGACCAGAAAAGTTAAAGAAAACATAATACTAAAAAAGTTGGCTTGTATAAGTACGAAAAAAGTTGACTTGTATAAGTACTAAGTAATTAAGGTACCTGTCCCGACGCTTCTCCAAGAAAAGTTGCAGGGCATGCTTCCTTGCAATTGGAATATATGATGATCCTGCAATGGGCAGGAGGCATGATGAGGAGTATTCATATAGAATAATATCTATGAAGTAATTTGGATGCAATCTCATGTATTGACGATTACAACCGCTTAGACATTTATTATCGAACATGATGGCACTAATCTGCAACTGCGAGTTTACCGCGCGCTCACCACCTCCATTAACACTCTTAACCCAAGAAGGTAAACCCATTTCTTCATCACACTGCTCTTCAAACGCATTGTCGAGTTTTAATTTGGCACTTAAGATCCAACCCATCCCAAGTTTCGATTCAGAAGGGTTGTTGAACAAACCCTTCCTCTCTGAGTTGGATCTATTCTTCATCAAGTCAACCATCTTCTTCCTCTGTTGCGATGAAACCCATGCCTCAGAATGAAACAAAGACTTTGCTATTCTCTTCTTTTGTAAATTACGTGAAGGTTTTTTTAGAAATGCTACAAAGTACCTTGATACAAAGGGCTCTGGCGTTTTCCTTCCCCACTAGACCTATTCTATCCTCAGATTGACGATGACCTTCAGAATCTCCATTGGTCCTGGCCATTCAGATAAAGCTCTAAATACTGGATATGCAAAATTCCGATTTGAAAGGTAGTCAAATTTCAAATGTTTGGAATTGTTTTCCACCCATTTGAACATTCAAAATTGAATTTGGACGATCTGTTTTGAACATTCAAAATTTAATTTGGACAGTTCAAAGTATAAGGATTAGTTTAAAAGCTACCTATCAGAGAAAAAACACTTCGGAGGGAAGATTGCTCCATAATTAGCCTATTCCTTACTGATACATCCCTATATTGAGTAGGGATCAGTGATCATCACCTTTCATCACTCAGCGACCACTCATGCTGGAAGAGGTACTTACGCCGTTGTAACTGTGAGTTAGCCTTACAGTTGTTGTAACTATGAGTTAGTTGTTGTAACTGTGAGTTAGCCTTACAGCTATTGTAACTGTGAGTTAGCGGTTGTAACTGTGAGTTTTTAGGTTAACTATTTTTAGCTAATCAAATCCACTTTCTTAGGATCTAGATTGTTAAGAGTCGGTGATCTGGATGCTATATATGTAACCTCCATTTGTCTGTGTAATACATTCTATTATTGTGTGTTAATCTTGTGCAATGGTTGTTCTCTCGATTTCCAAGTTGGTATCAGAGCAAGGACCGCCCTGACTCGCTCACGAGAGGGGGTGGAAGATGAGAAAAGAGTGATAAGTTGATTCCGTTGTAGGAGTAGATTAGGTTAGAGGGTTTGAATTTCTAAATTTTCTGTGTGTTTTGTGAGATTGTTGCGGGAGACTCTCCTTGTGAATAAAGGACCACCGCGTAGGAGAACTGACGAGGGTATCGCTGCCTAGATATTCGTTGATCAAACTGTGAGAGGTTAGATGCATGTGCATTCATTGATCAGTGACAACTGCGTGGAAGAAAAGAGATCCAGATCTGCTTTGGCATTGACAGCAGGATTCGATTTTCTCTCTGTCAAAACTTTGATTCCCGCTGCAATGGGTGGACTTTATGTTCGGCAAGTGTTTGAGTTGGTTTGGTAGATTTGTTGTAGTGATACATATAGTGTGATGTGATTTATGTATGTTAGATGTATACTGTAAAAACTTTTGATTCTTGTTGTATTTAGGTGCTCCAAGATCATCAATTACGTTTTATTATTGTGTTGTTGAGTGTGTGTAAAAAGGTCATTTTGTAAGATCGATTACTGATTGTTTCAGTATCGAGACTATTCTTCGGGGTAGTTTAGAATCGTTGATCCTATAGATATTTCAAAGATGGTCGGAAGTTGTTGTATTTGTGTTGTATGAAGTGGTAGCTCGAAGATGATGGGAGAGAAAGAGCGTGTCTATGAAGTTCAGAGATGGGTGTAACTGCATATGAGGACCAGTGAGACAGACATGACAAAATTTGTGTTGTAACATTTTTGTTATGTTTTGTAATTTGTGATTGTAATATTTGTAATGTAAGCATTAAGAGAGGGTGTTAGAGATAATGCTTACAACTGTTGTAACTATGAGTTAGTGTTACAGCAGTTGTAACTGTGAGTTAACGGTTGTAACCATGAGTTTTCAGGTTCACTATTTTTAGCTAATCAGATCCACTTTCTTAGAATCTAGATTGTTAAGAATCAGTGATCTGAATGTTATATATGTAACCTCCATTTGTCTGTGTAATACATTCTATTATTGTGTGTTAATCTTGTGCAATGGCTGCTCTCTTGATATCCAAGTCGCCGCACGCGAGGCATTCACGCGGGCCCGTAGGGCCAATCAGCATGTATATTGAGATTCGAGAAAGATACTTCGGACAGGGTATTTCCATTCCGCACCACTCGTCAGTCCCATCCCATCCCAGCTGTTTGAACAAGTAGCTGTTTCGTTTAAGCAGATAAGTTTCTGTGGAACAACTCATTTTAAGGATACGGATCCAAATATAAACGAATTTATACTGACATAAAAAATGTTTAAAGTCAGAAACACATTAAATCAAAACCCAACATTGAACATAACATCACTCAAACTAAAATATCCATATTAATATATCACTCGAGATCTGAGAAAAACGAATCGAATCAAACCAAATAATTCCCCATCGAGTCGAATTTTCGAGTTTCATTATTGTTTAGGCCAATTCGGCCGAGGCCGAATTTGATAACTATGCTTTGAAGTTCAAACGAAGATTGCAGACAGTAGCCATGAAATAAAGTCCTTTGAACTGTTCCCCATTGCCGTGAAGCAGATCTTGTATAATTATTTAAATAGACCAAGATGGCAGACAAGAGCCGTGCCAGCCGCCTGCGATTTTCTGTACCGTTATTTACCTCTGTTGCTATGCCAGGCTGTTCCAACTTCCCCCAAATCGCCCAATCTTTTTATATTTAAGGCTTTCTGTTTATCGCTTTGCTTGTTCAGAGAGTCTAAGATGTTATCTATAATAGTTCTATATACCCAATTCCGCTGTCTGCTGCAATCGTATCAGAACTTTTAGTTATCTCAGCACGAAGAGCAGTTCTTCGCTGCAGCCGGACTATCGTCCTCTTCTCGTCTCTGCACCACCGTTGTGTTCCGTGTTAGAATCTTCGGGCCACCTCCCTATGATGTCTGATACGCTTAGAAAACGCGGCCGTGAATCCGAGGCTCAGCCGGACTCCATTTACGTCCGGGAGCCGAAACGCTTCCACGGCGAAGAAACAGACCGGTTTCTTCGTCTACTTCAGTTAGATCCAACCTTAACAGACGACGAACAAGAAGATGAATGCGCTCCAAGTGAGGAGCTCATTAATGGAGTCATAAAAAGCCTGAGATTGCCGCGACCTGTTCCACTTCTTATCGCTCCAACTCTGGGGATAAGTCGGCGGCCGCCGATATTTCTAGCAGCCCCGAAGGCCAAACCGTAGATGCGGACTCGGGAATTGATCTGTGTTATCTCCTGGAAGCTTTAGATGATGACCTCGGCATTCCCCCGAGCCCCGTTCTGGACTTGAAAGAAGAAGCCTGTTTATCTCCCAACGAAACCTTCAACGATTTGTAGGAGACCTTGGATCTTAAATCCCTTGGTGAAAACTGGCACTTCGAGGACGACTTCGAAAACTTTCAACAGTTTGGAGTGTACGAAAATGCCTGGAATGCGAGCCAGCTGCAGGATCATATGAACATAGATTTTGTAAGCCAAGGCACGTTATTTGAGGGAGATTTTTCTGAGATATGGAGACTGGAAACTGCCGGTGGCATGTAACCAATGTCAGGGCTCATTAACACAATTTGTGATTGTATCTGATACAGCCAGATATAGCTATTTCATACAAAGTCTGAAGGATGGATTGTTAAATAAATTATGTCGGAAACTTTTAGTCATTGTTTTACATCTGATTTCTAAAAACGAAACTGAAATGCTAGAAATTTTAATACCTTTGATATTCAATTAGGCAATCCACATTAAAAAGTCATTGATGTCAAGAAAAGAAGGTGTTTCAACGAAATGTGCTTCGAACCGACTGATAAGAATTTAAAGATTATATGAAAACTGTATTTGTTTGCTAACGTCTTCAATTTAACTTGGCAAACGATGTTGGTTTTCAGAGTATCGAATGTCATTTGCTGTGTTAAGCTTAAACAGACTAACGATTATCTGTTAGGCTATTGTACTTGTTTGTTAGATTGTATGACATATTATTATACCTGCGCATGGTATATAGGGATCGATATGGCGTTGATTATCTATTAATTTATTTTGAACCAAAAAATTTTGATCATATTTTCAAAGTTTAAAAAAAAAAAAAATTACATTATATTTCTAAAGTTTTACATTATAGTTTTAATTTTTTTATTTTTCTTAATTGTTTAAAAAAAAAAATTGATATCTAATTGGTTAGTGAAACCAATTCTAGAGTTGATAGCTATCAAATTTTGAACAATATTGCAATTAAAGTAATTGTTGTTAAATGTTTGTTTCAAAACCTAAAAAATAAAAAGTGACTTTATTTTCACTGTTTAATGTTTAATGCATGAATGCTAATCACCAAGTGTTATGCCAAGTGTTCACCCTACATGGATGCTAATCACCAAGTGTTTGAAGTCTACTTTGTTTATATTTACTTCAAACCGGATCCTCACATAATTGTACTGCTTCCTTACTTGTGCTTTGCTAGAGACCAAAAATTCACAAGAGAGGGACATGGGTAGGGAATAAAAGTGGTTCATTTGGTCTTCGCAGTTACCATCACCTATGCATCTCTAGTGCACTGAGACAGGACAAATCATAGCTTATAGCTATGATTTTTCATAGCAAAATATAGAAGCCAGTGGCGTGGAGCTGCCGAATGAGAGAATTTATTTTTCTGATTACTAGCTTTAGATGGGAGGTTGAAGATGTCATTTGGGATGCAGCATAACCTCTGCATTCAATAATCAGTTGTTGTCTTACTATTCGAGATATCCCTGTGTTTCACTTTCTTTCCGTTTCACTGTCCATTTCTCCTAACGTTTTCCATTCTTTCCATTTTTAAGTTATTTTAAGCAAAGAATTGGATATTGGAGTCTGCACTTTTTCCTCGTTGTTGCTTGATTTCTATTCGTAGCTTCTACGAATCGGACTGTACATGCCCTTCTCATCCTCCAACAATGTTATTGTCACCACTATTTCAATTTTCTGTTGGTGCTAGTCCTCCTACTCGTTAATTTAACTTCTTCACGACGATCACAAGCAACCATGGCAGATTTTGGGGGACATGTGGATTGTAGTAGCTACCAAATGTAACACGTTTCCCATGATTGGCACGTTGCAACATGCATAGCCGCCTGAAAGCCCTATAGTTGGTCCTTTGTACTAATTATATTCCGGTCTCTACATTTCAGTATTGGCACGTTGCAGCATGCATAGCCATCTGAAAGCCCTATAGTTGGTCCTTCTTACTAATTATATATTGGACTCTGCATTATTTCTTTTATTCCAGCAAGTTAAGGTCTATAATTCTATTGAATTTGAGGTCTGTAATTCCATTAAAAATCATGTCGGGGCTGTTAAGGAAAATACCTAATTGCATCCTTAATTAGTTAGTTAGTTAGTTTACCGTTATAGGAGTTGGTAACTATGTAACATCTTGTAACCATATTGTGTAACTATACATGTTCATATTAATAGAATACACATCAATAGTGTAGTATGTTGCATCAAATCTGTCTTTGCTTAATCTTTTCATGGTATCAGAGCGGGTTTGGGCTTCACTCCATCACTGGAGAGCCCAGGATCCAAGAATATCGAAGTCACTCCCGTTAGGAAACTGTCACCATATACCAAAGGAAGAGATTGTCGTTGTTTGCTATGAGAGAGTGTTGTTTTCCGTGAGAGACTGTTGCTATTTGTCATTAGAAAGATGTGTCTGCAAGGAACGTCGTGCGCTGAGGAAGGTTCCCATGAGATGAAGGCCAACAAAGGTTTGTTGTGCGGAGCATAATCGTTTGAGTTGAGCCCGCCCGAGGAGAGGGCGTGAAGGATATGGGTGAAAGAAACAGAGTTGTGTCGAGAAGGAAGTTTGTGTAGAAGTCAAAAAGATGTGAACCATAAAGAGAAATAAGGCATTGATTTATTTGGTGGAAGAGAGTCGTTTGTTTTTTCAAAGTCGAGCAGACACTCATAGTTGGGTAAACCACAATGAAAGAACAGTTGGCTGGGTGGAAGAACCATTGTGGAGATTGATCGAATGACCTTGGAGTCACTACGGTAAAGAAATTTCTAGCCATGTAAAAAGGGCAGTGAAATAAAGAAAGTAAACATCCATGAAAGAGAAGTGGATGAAGGTACATAATTTTTTCTTGGGTAAATCATTTACAAATATTAAAATAAAAACAAAGATTGATTTTTGAAGGATATATTTTGAGAAGTAGTGGAAAAATATTTATATTAAAAAGATTGGAAAACTATTGAAGTAGAAAAAGCTAGCCAATGCATTATTTCAAGAGTTTTTTTTTTTTTTTTTAAAGGAGGCA
>JZKD02S0616412.1:695668-718803 GCA_000966675.3 Picea glauca
AAAAAGGAACTGAGAGATTTCTCTTTTAAGTATTTTTCCAGACTCTATAATCATGAAAAACCTTTGATTTTTCTGTCTTTGGACTTGCTAAAACACACATCGACAGGCCCATACGGGATCGAACCCTTACTTCTTCCAGTTCGTTAAACAAATGAAGAGGAACTTACCGAAGGTGAGTTATATGGAGCATGTGTTATCCTCCTCGAGCTCATTAAATCAAAAATAGGTACTCGTCTATCTGGATGGGGGAAAATTTGAAAGAAGCAAGCCAAGCAGTCTCTTGAGAACATTACCAAGTAATTCTTAGAGTCGCCCTTGAACATGACACTATGTCATTTGCACGCATTATAATCCACTGAACCTCTGCACTGAGCCAGTCCTTTGTGTTTCTTTCACTCCTTTGGGTCACCTGACATAAGTCACAGCATCCACTACATCATCAAGTTTTTTTCCATGTCATGTTTCTGCTGTTGTGCCTCAGTGTTCAAGGGAAGTATCTGCCTCTAGAGTCAACCATCACAAATATCTTGTCTCAAAACCCATGTCAGTCCATGTTCATTTAATCTACCAACTACATATTTATGTCTGTTTCGTGTCATTGATGGGGGATACATCAAGACCCTCCTTCGATGAGCCTATTCCTGTCGACTTCAACACATTATCTGGGAACTAGGCTTAGAGACTAGTTAGTACTTTGGGACCTCCATGCCTCAATGGCAGGCCTCCTCACATTCGACGGTGGGTTTACATCATTGACCTCTAATCGAATGATTCCACGGATGTTCGAATTCAGCCCATCCATTCACATTCATTGGAATGTACTAAGGTACATTGGGAATCATTGACATTAATGGTGATCTCCCTCACGCTTGTTAACGATTTACACCATTGACCGGTAATCAAGTGGTTTATGCCATGTTCGACATCAGGACATCTATTCACATGGTTAGATTCATACTATATCGAGATCGGTAAGAAGACCCTGGGTTGAGAGATCACTTTGATATGAGCTTTGCCCAGGTTGCGAAGGAGTTTCTCTTGAAACATGACACATATACTGTTACATAGATCCACTTTGTATTGGTCGTGGCTATGTCTTGTCATCTCGTAGATCCACTATGTATTCTTCATGGCTATGATCAGTTCAGGTCATCAGAGTATAGATCCACATTGTATCCTCGGTGGCTATACCTTTTTATGAATACAATTATGGATCCGCAATGTATTTTATGGCGGCCATATCTTGCAAGTCTTGATCACCCAAGCATAGGTATGCCTGCCTTGGGTTTTGAAACATGTCATAATATTTGTTGGATGTTTGTGTGCAGCTTCCGTCAGGTTCTCCGAGTCTATACCCTTGCTTGAAAGTCTACAAAGTATTTCAGTTATCAGTTCTCATCCTCTAACTTCATACTTTGTGGGGCAATCTGTTACACATCAACATTACTCACTTTGATAAGTGTCGCAAGTGTCGCATGTTGCTCACAACTGTCGCAAGTGTCGCAAATGTTAAGAAAATCATACTACCATGATGAAGACACTAAGGAGACACTTAGAATACCTCAAACAACTGATTTGGAGGAAGAGGGATGGTCAACTGAAGTTAGGTATCTCTTGCCACCTGAAAAAAGCTTTCAAACTAAGGTTTTAAGGGGGAGTGCTCCCCTATCTCACCCTTAGGAGCACTGGTGCTCCCCTATAAGGTGTTAGGGAGCGTTATAGCACCAAACTACCCCTCTGAAGGAGTGCTACAAATCTTTGAAGAGCTGGCGCTCCCCTTGAGCCTACTAGGGAGCGCTATAGCGCCCTGATGCCCCTTTTAAGGGAGCACTGTCTAATCTAGGAAACTGTTGATCTGTTGAGGAGAATAAGGGGAGGATATTTCAAGTTTGGAAGGAAGTTGCATTTGAATTCCTAGTTCAATCATGATCTTAGGAGAAGATCCATGATCTAAGGAGGGAATTCCTCAACCTACTCTAAAGATACCTCAAGAGGTTAAGCCTCTCTAAACCTATATAAGCAGGTTCTATCATGGTGGAAAGGGGGAAGAATTGCAAGTATGAAACCTATGATCTCATAGGAAACACACAGTGAACTGGAGGAGAGTAATCAGTGAAGTTGTTGTCATCCGGGTCGTGGATCTTTTGAGCAAGGGTTAGACAAAGGGGACTTGACGAAGCTGTCACATTCGCATCTACGGTTGTAAGTTACTTATGTCATTGTTCTCATCAATATGACACGCTTGGCCTGTTTCTTTCTAGTTTGTGTTTGATCTTACATGAACTTATCTCTGATAAATAGATCTATTTTCAAGCTAATATCAATAGAGTAGGAAGTGGTTGTACTATTGTTTGTCTAGAGGGCTCATCGAGGAGCGAAAGATTGGAGCTCAACTCGGAGCGTGCAGGGACAAACGCTGGTAAAAGGTACTTCTATTCTCCTTCCTCCTCATGCATTAGTTTGTATAGATCTAAAAGGAAGCCAGTGTCCACGTTAAGCGTCTTATGTCTTAAGAGTTAAGAGTCTATCTCTCAAGAGGAGATCTACCTGTCCACAGGGAGATTTTCCTTCAACACTAGGGAGTTAAAGTGTTCAAATTTATAGTGTATTAAGAAGTTAGTTTGTTCAAGGTCGTAATGTATTAAGGGGTCAATGCATTGTTAAATAGCTAGTGTGATAGGATCCAAACTGTATTAAGGAGTTAGTTTCTTTATGGTCATAGTGTGCAAGGAGATGATTGTTTCACAAGGTGACCATTTCAAGATTTGGATGAATTAGGGGTATATTTGTGTCTAGTTGTCATAGTGATTGTGGTTTATCATGTATTATATGATTTAAAATATGTTCATGTGTGATAGGAGTCAAACTGTATTAAGGAGTTAGTTTCTTTATGATCATAGTGTGCAAGGAGATGATTGTTTCACAAGGTGACCATTTCAAGATTCAGATGAATTAGGGGTATATTTGTGTCTAGGTGTCATAATGATTGTGGGCTATCATGTATTATATGATTTAAAATATGTTCATGATCATGATCATAAGGTGTTAGGGGCATAAGGGTCATAAGGGATAAAGTTTAAAGTACATCATGGGGTTAGTGTGTTTGATGTCATAATGACTTGAGGTTAGTGTCTTTGAGGTTACAATGTGCAAAGGTTTAATTGTGTCAAGAGGGTAATTGTGTAAGGTGTGATTATGTAAGGCAGTAGGGGGTAACTGTGTAACATATATGGTTGATTTACATCAAGATTAGTTAAATGATAAATGATAGCAAAATCCGCTACATTAAAATATTATAGAAAGAACCATCGGGATGTAGTCTGGATTTGGCTAGGATCATAAATAAGCTTAGATTTTATGGATAGATAATAAGATAAGAAAATTAAATTTAAATATTATTGTGTGTAATACAAGATATAAATCAGGATAAGTGTAATTCGTTATTTAACAAGGTTGCATGCCAATGTATACATGTCGCTATGCAGTTATAATAAAATAAAAGTTATACATATATCGATTCAATACTATATCTGGAAATATGATATATGAGTATATATTAACCCCATAACTGTTTACTTTCCCAAATTTTATTAAAATGTTTACTTTCCCTCGGCTACTGGCTTTGTTTTTATAGACTTTATAGCCCCCCCCACATCCGTAACAAGATGGGTAGGTGTACATAAGTCAAGGTGGCATGCATTAAGATAAACATATGTGTAAAGTTATGTCAAATGTTGAACTTGACCCTTGGTTTAGTTTTGGTGAAGAAACATAAATACATACATAAAGTTTAGTTACTTTAGTTGATGCTAGTGATTTATTTTATTTTATTTTATTATGTGTGACGTGTTTCACCCTATGAATTTTTGGGATGTCTTGTATTTAAGTCCAGTGTCAATAGTGTGAAAATATAAGATCGTGTGTTGTTCTTTTGTTTGTTTTTCTCATACGCTTGTGATCTCTTAATATGGCTTGAGATGGAAGACTCCCATGTTTTCTATATTTTTTTATTGAAATTCTATCAGTCAGATCAGGATGAAAATTTTGTACTGTATTCTTCGATTTGGAAGGTTCATTTTAGCTTCCAAATCTAAAGGGAGATTAGAGCTCTCCATATCCCACGCTAGTTGAAACCCACAAATTAGTTGTCATGTCATTGATGGATGGATTACAACAAGGATGGAGTCTATGTAGCATCCAATCCAAACAAAAAAACTAAACAATTATATTTTTAAAAGCCTATGGATGGTGCTCTACACCACTGTAATTCTACTTCCTCTCGTCTAACCATTAAATAGTGGAATTCGACAGCCACCTTTCACTACAAATTTTGAATAAATTATTGCCATTCAAAGATAATTTTCTATGGCATCTTAGCTATGTAGTATGACTTCATGAATTTCCTGCGTGTTACAAATAAAGATAAGACAAAATGGGTTGATCGCATGAAGTAATATTCCTTCAGAAATGGCACGGTAATATTGAATACTATTTATATATACTGAGAGACTAATTTGCTTTGGCATCTCAACCATGTAGTTTGACTTCATGAATTTCCTTCTTGTTACAAATAAAGATAAAAGACAAAATGGGTTGATCACATTAGAAAAATTCCTTAAGAAATGACATTGTAATTGCAGGATAAACATTGAATACTATTTATTATCTATATTGAGAGACACACCTGAGTTATTTACAAAAATTTGTGTCACTAATTTTCTTTCTAAACGTCAAAGAGTTCTATGAATTAACAAAGACATATCTTGCACATAAGTTCTTTGAATGTATATTGTTGCAGTGGTGTCCATATGAAACATTATCAATAAATCATGTGGCATGTTGTACTATTGCCCATATGAATACAACGTTGGAGCCTCTTTATAAATGTGAATTGAAAGATCACATGGCACAAGAAACTCATGATAAGCCTTTTTTTTGAAAGTGAATTTTTTTTATTCAAGAACGTTAATAAAGTATCATGCCTTCACATGGCACTTCTCTCACTTCTCTTAGTAAAAACTTAAACCTGTTTAGGCCCTTTTTCTTAAGCTAATCCATCCATGAAGTGAACTCCATGATAAATGACAAATTATAGCTAGCTTTCCATGTGTGGTTGCATATACATGTGTTTTCGTGCTATACATAAAGCATACATTTATTGCCATGTACTGGTGGTTGAAAGTCTAGAGAAATGTGAACCTACATATATGATAAGTGTTTTAACCCGTTCATTCATTCACAGACACCCTTGGCTTCTTCCTAAAACATTTTTTGCAATACTTATCATTTCCAATGCATCCAATAACAGTCTGCTTCTATTAAGAATCGCTTTGTATATGTCTCAACACTTAGGTAGTTTAATGTATGCCCCCCCCCGCTGTTAGAGTTGTATACTTGTCTCCACGCCCCCCTGTTGTTAGAGTTGTATGCAATACTTATCATTTCCCATACATCCAATAACAATATGCTTCTATTAAGAATCACTTTGTATACGTCTCAACGCTTAGGTAGTTTAATGTACGCCCCCCTGTTGTTAGAGTTGTATACCTGTCTCCACGCCCCCCTGTTGTTAGAGTTGTATACTTGTCTCCCGCTATGGATCAACGCTTAGGTAGTTTAATGTACGCCCCCCTGTTGTTAGAGTTGTATACTTGTCTCCTGCTATGGATCTATACGTCATGTTCTGGCAAGAGGATGAAAGGATGTTATGGATCCAGTTCCAGGTGAATTCGATCCAGTTTCTCTAGTATGAATTTATTAACTACTTCGGTGAATGACCATTTCCATACCATCAGCCAAGGCAGCAGATCTCATTTACAACGAGTCTCAACACAAATCTCAACAGGCTCATCGATAATTTCTAGCTCGAGATTTCTACTAGTGTCCCTATAATAGAAAACTTAACGATCAAAGGAAAATTGCAACATTGATTTTTTCAAAGGTTTTCTATTACCTTGAGGAACTTGATGATTCTTATCCTATGCTTTGGGTGCTGGAATCTTGTTCAATGTTTCAAAGGATTCAAATTATGTGCACACTTTACATGATAGAGCGAGAGAGATGGTCGCCTAGTAGATGGTAAACCATAGCCATGGATTGGGAAGAGAAGAGTTGTTTGCACAAGACTTTAAGAGAATATCCGCCAATGGAAAATAGAAGAGTGAATCGTGGAAGATTGAATCGCGCATGGAAATTGTGCAAGATGCTGCAAGGAAGGAGGCGTATAGGGAAACAAGGCCGCAATTGAGAAATCTTTTTTTCTCTTGGGCATTCAGAGTAGCCATGGAGAAAAAAATGTGTTCTTAGCAGTAATTCATGAAACTAAACAATAGTTGGTGATAATGTTTTTGATGTCTTGGTAACATTGATAATCACTTTTTGTAATTTATATGTCTTCATTCTTCATAATAATCCTGCAGGATAATAAAAAAAGAGACTTGCATGAGGCGAAGAAAGAAATATCAATATGCCTCTTTCCATGTTATAAGATAACAATTGCATAGAATATGGAGATTAAACCGAAACAGTAAAGCCAACATCAAACTGACAGCTTGCTTTGGTTGTATTTAGCTGCAAAGCACTCATCCAGGGAGAGAAACAACAAGCCTAACACAAGTGGTGCAGGATCAAGCTGGATCAAAAGAAAAAAAAAGTTAGTCATTGGTGCTACTATCTAGCCTTCTCGTTGTAAAATTCTCACTGTAAAATATGTGAAAAACAAGTGAAAAACAAAATATGTGAAAACAAGGTATACATGCATTTAACCATGAAAAATAGTCAATACTTACAATAGAAATAGAAATAGGGATGTGTTTAACCATGAAAAATAATCAATATTTACAATAGAAATAGAAATAGGGATAGATATTCTACTTCTCACTATGGAAGATGGAAATAGCTATAAATATCCCACTTCTCACTATTCATCCATAGAAATTTTTGGTCTCTCGCAAAATGTTGGAGTGTGGGACTAAAAGACATATGTGAAGGCAAGCTTGTACTAGAGGAGACCAAGTACTTTTTATTAGAGAATTCATTCTAGGGAAAGCGCTGAGAAGAAACAAAATGAAACAAAAGTTTAGATTATGCATGTCATATGTTCATTTTCATATCAACGATCAATTTTCAATTTTATCTTTTACATCGGCGTCCCTAACAACCAAGTACTGAATATATGGTGGAATATACAGTATAGAATCTGAAACATTTTAGATTCTGCCTTCTATATCCTATCATATATTGGTATTTAATGTTGAAACTGATCCATTGGCTTCGATATCACTTCACAAACTTAGCATAACCGATTCTGTAATTTGTTGGCACTTTGTATTTAAGTCATAAAACCTACTGACTTGGAAGTTGCATAATCTATATTATGGGTTGAGTCAATAATCTTTTATTCACCACATTGAGAGTAGGAGAAACACTCAAAATTATAAAGAGCATTTACGCATGGAAGGGTTTCCTAATACGAGTAAACATAGAAACCCAACTTCAATTTACGAAGAATATGAACACGGGTTGACAAATAGTGAAATGAACTATTCACGTAGATTCTTTCTTATATTACTAAAAGGTAAGATATTACATCTGGTAAGAGCACTAAACTCGTGAAAAACACGAACGAAATTGCCACTTAAAAGATGGACAAGATGAATATAATCTCTGCTAGATGGCAAGCTGATCGTCTCATATCCTTGAGGGCACACCTGTTTTTCCACCTTGTTTTTGATGGAGGTTGATATCATCACACGTTCACTCACTTTCCAATTTGCGGGGGTGGAAATTGGGTGCTTTGCTGCCAACTGAAGAGAATCCAGTACACACAACACTTCATCAAAATTTATTCCTGCTATGCCCGGGTACAGAAAACTCAACTTCAACTGCTTCAGACATAACATACACCACTCAAACATTAAGATTGAAAACATGAATATGAATATGAAATAAATCGATAATAGGTTTTCTCACACACCCTTTTGTCTAGACTGATAATCTAGAGGGAAATGGTTTCTCGTTGGCATCTTTATCATTGGGATCCAACATGTTCAGCTGCTGGAGAATCTCCCTCTCTGGATCCCCCAATATGGGGTACCTCACTTTTTTCCAGGCTGCCAAAATCACATAAATACATCATTTCCAATTCAAAATCATCATCATCAGAAGAGTAGAGAAGACGTCTGATTAATAATTAACTAACCGAAAAGGCTTCAATATCTTACACCCAAGCTTGATGTGTTGTAACATCGTCACAGGAGAGCCTTGGAAGTTTCACTCCACACCTTTCAAATTCATCAGTGTAGTCAACGATCTTTTCCAACTCAGTTGTACAGATGGGTGTAAAATCCGCTGCAATCAAAATTTAGTCGAGTCAGAATGGACACAAACACATAAATAATAGAAATGATATCGTGTTTGTAATATTGCAGGATGTCCTAACCAAGGTGAGAAAAGAGGATGGTCCATTTATCTCCAATATACTCATGCAACTTAATATGGCCATGAGTGGAAGGCATCTTAATATTTGGAACAATATCTCCCAATACAATGAAAAGATTAAGCAGAGACATATTTGATGCAACATACTACACTATTGATGTGTATTCTATTAATATGAACATGTATAGTTACACAATATGGTTACAAGATGTTACATAGTTACCAACTCCTATAACGATAAACTAACTAACTAACTAGTTAAGGATGTAATTAGGTATTTTCCTTAACAGTCCCCCTTAATTACATCTGGGAAAAACTATCACTATCACCAGCATCCAATGCAATAATTCCAATCACCAGCGTCCAATGAAATAATGCAATAGGCTTCACACTCCCCCTTAAACAAAACTTGGTCCTGACTCTGAGATTAATATCTCACATTTCCCTTGTTAATCAAAGATTCAAATTCTCCGATACAGATTCAAATTCTCTGATACAATCATCAAGTTAGCATACAAGTAGACACCCTTTTATCTACCAAGTGGACTTCATACCACATTCCTTTACCAAAGTGGACTTCATACCACATTCCTCTACCAAAGTGGACTTTATACCACATTCCTTCTGGCCAGTGCCTCAAGCTGCTCGAAACCAGGGATAGTTGTGATCTATCATGGCCAATGCTTCATGCTGCTCGAAACCAAAGATACATGCTACATGATCACATACTGACCTATGTAGGCCTGATTCAATAAGGGCTTACTGAACATGAGGGACAAAGTTTGCATATAGTTGTGATGTATCATGGCCAGTGATTCATGCTGCTCAAAACCAATGATACATGCTACATGATCACATATTGACCTATGTAGGCTTGATTCAATCAGGGCTTACTAAACATGGGGAACAAAGCTTGTCTATAGCAAAGCTCACAACTTCTTACAAATGGGACCAAAAAACTTAGAACAAAAAACTTACTGGAGTGTCTACTGGGGTGTCGAGTACAATCGAACATGCACCCATCAAATTACAACAATTCATTTCTTATGTATTTGTTGATGAATGAAAATCAAAATATTTAGTTATATTTTGTTGCATGTCTTTGCCCATCTTTCTTCTTTGCGACTTTCTTCATGCTGTTTTTACTGCTCAATAATGCAAAAAAATTGTCCATAAAATGGCTCAGTATCAATGATATTTGCAACTTCTTCTCCTTGGAAGCCTCGATCTTCTGTCTTGCAAACTATTTGCTCCATGGTGACTCTTCTTCACCATAATCTTCTTTTTCTATTCATTAATATCTGGTCTCTACTGGCCTAATTGGAATCTGTTTCTTCGATTCACTAAATTTGCTTCACTCTTTGCAAATTTCTTAATAAAAGTTAAAATAAATCTCATCACCACGTGTTTCCTCTTGAATTTACCTATCTTGGATTCCATATTCTCCTTTCATTTGTTAGAGTAGCTAATTCTAACAAAATAACAACATCTTCATATTCACCTTCATATTGAGGTCGCGAATCTCAATACAAAAATAACTTCCAAACCATTAAAGATACTTCCAAATAATTTTTCATTATAACGAAGAAAATAAAATCTCATCATCTCATAATTACAAAGGTTTGTGAACCAATTTCATCCAACACTTTTTTTTTTTCATTTCTAGGCAATCTTTCTTTCCCATTGAAACTTGTGTGACCAAATATTTTTCACTTTTTTTATATTGCCTCCTTTAAAAAAAAAAAAAAAAACTCTTGAAATAATGCATTGGCTAGCTTTTTCTACTTCAATAGTTTTCCAATCTTTTTAATATAAATATTTTTCCACTACTTCTCAAAATATATCCTTCAAAAATCAATCTTTGTTTTTATTTTAATATTTGTAAATGATTTACCCAAGAAAAAATTATGTACCTTCATCCACTTCTCTTTCATGGATGTTTACTTTCTTTATTTCACTGCCCTTTTTACATGGCTAGAAATTTCTTTACCGTAGTGACTCCAAGGTCATTCGATCAATCTCCACAATGGTTCTTCCACCCAGCCAACTGTTCTTTCATTGTGGTTTACCCAACTATGAGTGTCTGCTCGACTTTGAAAAAACAAACGACTCTCTTCCACCAAATAAATCAATGCCTTATTTCTCTTTATGGTTCACATCTTTTTGACTTCTACACAAACTTCCTTCTCGACACAACTCTGTTTCTTTCACCCATATCCTTCACGCCCTCTCCTCGGGCGGGCTCAACTCAAACGATTATGCTCCGCACAACAAACCTTTGTTGGCCTTCATCTCATGGGAACCTTCCTCAGCGCACGACGTTCCTTGCAGACACATCTTTCTAATGACAAATAGCAACAGTCTCTCACGGAAAACAACACTCTCTCATAGCAAACAACGACAATCTCTTCCTTTGGTATATGGTGACAGTTTCCTAACGGGAGTGACTTCGATATTCTTGGATCCTGGGCTCTCCAGTGATGGAGTGAAGCCCAAACCCGCTCTGATACCATGAAAAGATTAAGCAAAGACAGATTTGATGCAACATACTACACTATTGATGTGTATTCTATTAATATGAACATGTATAGTTACACAATATGGTTACAAGATGTTACATAGTTACCAACTCCTATAACGGTAAACTAACTAACTAACTAATTAAGGATGCAATTAGGTATTTTCCTTAACAGCCCCGACATGATTTTTAATGGAATTACAGACCTCAAATTCAATAGAATTATAGACCTTAACTTGCTGGAATAAAAGAAATAATGCAGAGTCCAATATATAATTAGTAAGAAGGACCAACTATAGGGCTTTCAGATGGCTATGCATGCTGCAACGTGCCAATACTGAAATGTAGAGACCGGAATATAATTAGTACAAAGGACCAACTATAGGGCTTTCAGGCGGCTATGCATGTTGCAACGTGCCAATCATGGGAAACGTGTTACATTTGGTAGCTACTACAATCCACATGTCCCCCAAAATCTGCCATGGTTGCTTGTGATCGTCGTGAAGAAGTTAAATTAACGAGTAGGAGGACTAGCACCAACAGAAAATTGAAATAGTGGTGACAATAACATTGTTGGAGGATGAGAAGGGCATGTACAGTCCGATTCGTAGAAGCTACGAATAGAAATCAAGCAACAACGAGGAAAAAGTGCAGACTCCAATATCCAATTCTTTGCTTAAAATAACTTAAAAATGGAAAGAATGGAAAACGTTAGGAGAAATGGACAGTGAAACGGAAAGAAAGTGAAACACAGGGATATCTCGAATAGTAAGACAACAACTGATTATTGAATGCAGAGGTTATGCTGCATCCCAAATGACATCTTCAACCTCCCATCTAAAGCTAGTAATCAGAAAAATAAATTCTCTCATTCGGCAGCTCCACGCCACTGGCTTCTATATTTTGCTATGAAAAATCATAGCTATAAGCTATGATTTGTCCTGTCTCAGTGCACTAGAGATGCATAGGTGATGGTAACTGCGAAGACCAAATGAACCACTTTTATTCCCTACCCATGTCCCTCTCTTGTGAATTTTTGGTCTCTAGCAAAGCACAAGTAAGGAAGCAGTACAATTATGTGAGGATCCGGTTTGAAGTAAATATAAACAAAGTAGACTTCAAACACTTGGTGATTAGCATCCATGTAGGGTGAACACTTGGCATAACACTTGGTGATTAGCATTCATGCATTAAACATTAAACAGTGAAAATAAAGTCACTTTTTATTTTTTAGGTTTTGAAACAAACATTTAACAACAATTACTTTAATTGCAATATTGTTCAAAATTTGATAGCTATCAACTCTAGAATTGGTTTCACTAACCAATTAGATATCAATTTTTTTTTTTAAACAATTAAGAAAAATAAAAAAATTAAAACTATAATGTAAAACTTTAGAAATATAATGTAATTTTTTTTTTTTTTAAACTTTGAAAATATGATCAAAATTTTTTGGTTCAAAATAAATTAATAGATAATCAACGCCATATCGATCCCTATATACCATGCGCAGGTATAATAATATGTCATACAATCTAACAAACAAGTACAATAGCCTAACAGATAATCGTTAGTCTGTTTAAGCTTAACACAGCAAATGACATTCGATACTCTGAAAACCAACATCGTTTGCCAAGTTAAATTGAAGACGTTAGCAAACAAATACAGTTTTCATATAATCTTTAAATTCTTATCAGTCGGTTCGAAGCACATTTCGTTGAAACACCTTCTTTTCTTGACATCAATGACTTTTTAATGTGGATTGCCTAATTGAATATCAAAGGTATTAAAATTTCTAGCATTTCAGTTTCGTTTTTAGAAATCAGATGTAAAACAATGACTAAAAGTTTCCGACATAATTTATTTAACAATCCATCCTTCAGACTTTGTATGAAATAGCTATATCTGGCTGTATCAGATACAATCACAAATTGTGTTAATGAGCCCTGACATTGGTTACATGCCACCGGCAGTTTCCAGTCTCCATATCTCAGAAAAATCTCCCTCAAATAACGTGCCTTGGCTTACAAAATCTATGTTCATATGATCCTGCAGCTGGCTCGCATTCCAGGCATTTTCGTACACTCCAAACTGTTGAAAGTTTTCGAAGTCGTCCTCGAAGTGCCAGTTTTCACCAAGGGATTTAAGATCCAAGGTCTCCTACAAATCGTTGAAGGTTTCGTTGGGAGATAAACAGGCTTCTTCTTTCAAGTCCAGAACGGGGCTCGGGGGAATGCCGAGGTCATCATCTAAAGCTTCCAGGAGATAACACAGATCAATTCCCGAGTCCGCATCTACGGTTTGGCCTTCGGGGCTGCTAGAAATATCGGCGGCCGCCGACTTATCCCCAGAGTTGGAGCGATAAGAAGTGGAACAGGTCGCGGCAATCTCAGGCTTTTTATGACTCCATTAATGAGCTCCTCACTTGGAGCGCATTCATCTTCTTGTTCGTCGTCTGTTAAGGTTGGATCTAACTGAAGTAGACGAAGAAACCGGTCTGTTTCTTCGCCGTGGAAGCGTTTCGGCTCCCGGACGTAAATGGAGTCCGGCTGAGCCTCGGATTCATGGCCGCGTTTTCTAAGCGTATCAGACATCATAGGGAGGTGGCCCGAAGATTTTAACACGGAACACAACGGTGGTGCAGAGACGAGAAGAGGACGATAGTCCGGCTGCAGCGAAGAACTAATCTTCGTGCTAATATTGCTGAGATAACTAAAAGTTCTGATACGATTGCAGCAGACAGCGGAATTGGCTATATAGAACTATTATAGATAACATCTTAGACTCTCTGAACAAGCAAAGCGATAAACAGAAAGCCTTAAATATAAAAAGAATGGGCTATTTGGGGGAAGTTGGAACAGCCTGGCATAGCAACAGAGGTAAATAACGGTACAGAAAATCGCAGGCGGCTGGCACGGCTCTTGTCTGCCATCTTCGTCTATTTAAATAATTATACGGCAATGGGGAACAGTTCAAAGGACTTTATTTCATGGCTCCTGTCTGCCATCTTCGTTTATTTAAATAATTCAAAAAAATCTCCTTCACGGCAGTGGGTATCAGTTCGAAGTGGGTATCAGTTCAAACTTCAAAGCATAGTTACTCTGAAAATCTCATTTGAAAAGTATCAAAGCAAAAAGTAACAAATTGCTTTGATGATAAAATGATGTAATTGATGATTAAGAAGAATATTTGGTGTAATTGGTTAAAGCATTTTGAAGTTGATTTTATTATTATTAATAAAAATTAAATAAAAAAAATTAAAAAAAAAATTAATAAATTAATAAACCATATTTAAGATTGAGATGATGTTAAATAGAACACTAAATATATATATAAAACTATCTTATAAAAAAAATAAAAGAAAACTAGTTAAGAGATAGTGCACATCCTTATGAGGGGGTTGAGCATAAATTCCGGTAAAAATCTTATTTTATTGAAGCCATTGTCAACAAAATATTATTTAATAAATATTTTGAATAAATAATGATTGATAAGTTAATAAAATATGAAATTTAATGAATTGCTAAAAATAAATAAAAATATATATGTTTTTCAAAGATGTAAAGACAAAAATAAAAATAGAAAAGATAAAATGTAAAATAGACAAAAGCAAAGTGAAAAAATAAATCACTTAAATATTTTATTATAAATGACATTATTATGATTATGTTGTATGTTCTTTTTAACACGATTTTTAAAAGTTGATGGCTATTTAATCTCATCTTGTTTTCCATCTTGTTTTCTTTGGAAAGCATGATAACCATGTTTTTAATAGCCAGATTAAAAATTTTAATATTCCAAATAAAAATACTTTGATTATACATTTTGAAATTCCATTGTTTCAAATAAAAATGATTTCACAGTATATTTTGGAATAAAGCAATGCATAAAAACAAAAAGCCGTGCCTATTATGTTTCACTCTTTGTAAATGAACAAGATTGTAACTTCGAGATAACCTTTAATTAAAACACGGGTTTGCAATGTATCACATCGTAGCATATGGACGAAGTGTTAAGTTGGAAGGACTTTCCATGTGCCTAATTTGGCATGAGCCTTAATTCTACTCCAAAAATGACATAATTGGGCTTGAAGGCCAAGTTCGATTGGAAAATTTTCGTTGTAAAGAAGTAAGTTGATGATACTCTTTTATAAGCTTATAGAGAAGGGGATTTGTAAGTTTGAATTAAATTTAGAAGTTGTATTGTAGAAAAAATTTGATGAAGGATGTGCATTAAATTTTGGAGTGTTGAATACCAAAGTCATAATAGAAATGGAAACAAAAAAATAGGTAACATGAGGTTGTAGCTTCAGATTTCTATGTGAATATCAAGATTATGTTAAAAATGAAAAAAAAATGTTGATAATAGCATGAGTGTGAAAAATAATTTTGATAAATTTGGAATGTAAATGTTGTGCCCTTAAATTTTTTTAATAAAATTTAGAGTGGGAATAAATGGGAGTAGGTAAACTCGAGAGCAATCTTCCCTCCCGAATGTTCTTACTCCGGCAAGTAGATTTTCGGCGACTCCCCGTTTGTGTTGTGGCACTATACCCCAGACGCTGCCAGCATTTTGTAGAGCGAGAGACTTGACATAGATGAAGTGGGAGTTATCAATTCACCCGAAATTAATCAGTGAATATTATGTATAGGTTATTAGTGCATACATTCCATGCCCATCCCTCATGGTAACATGGTAAATCTGACAGAGTTTTAGACGACGACTCCCGAATTTTAAATTCATCGATTATGTTGCTCCATCCACCTGATGATTACGTTGTCCCATCCTACGACGTTGTCCTTTAAACGTTGTCCCACATCCCGACGATCGATTGAAATTTGAAATTTGAATTTCAAATTTAGATGGGCGCGCTTCATTTGAATCTGTCTGGAAGGAGCAGATAATAATGGATATGCACTTCATTTAAATATGTTTGGAAGGAGAAACTAATAATGGATACCAAAGAAGAGAAAAAAGACTAAATATCCAGTCTCCGAGCACCATGGTTATAATGTTAAGTGCCTATACTAGATCTACAAATATACTTCAATAAGACCAAGAATAAACCATAAACCATTCACCATGCAGATGGTGAGAGTGGGAGTGAAGATGGAGGCTGTGAGGAGTCGTTGTCACATGTCTCCACGAGAGGAAAAGGTCATGGTGTTGGTTGCGACAATAGGTTGTACTCTCTTCAAAAGAAAGAAAATGAGCCTGGATTTACTTTACAGACATGTGCTTGGCATGCACTACGAACAAGGGTTTTTCCTGGACTCGATCTATGAAACTATGCCTAGTGTGAAAGGAAAATACCATGATGACGATGAAGATAAATAAATCCTCCCTCCGTCAAATTCGTAGCACAACACTGATGATGAGGATGAGATTGACATCTCTCAATTCCATTTGTAATAATGTTGATCTTAAAACAGGAGGCCATGATCATTTTCCATTGATAAGAGACTTGGACTCTGCAGCAACTCATTTTCGGTGGCAAGAAAATGGGGGTTGATACCCTTTTCCAGGATACTATTGACTACATATCGAATCTTCAAATCCAAATTCACACCATGGAAAGTCTCGCAGACTTCTGCCCAACATGTTTTGCAGGTCATGTGGACGAATGTGTCATTCAACAAAAACAATGATCAACTTCCCTGGCTGCACAGATTTGATATCATATGCAACCATATTTGATGGCTTGTATGTTGAGCATATACAATTCTGTAAAGACCAATGTGTTTTTTTAAGGAATGTAGTGTACATATGAAAGCAATGCGGGTGTAGGTTGTTCCCTGAGAATCTGTAAGACAAATATGGTTCTTTCCTTTTCAAAGTTATAAAGTGGCTATAATGTCTACGATTATGTGCTTTTTTATGACATTGATCAAAGCCCTCAAAGACATTACTCTTTGCAAGCCCAATATGTGGCAACCCAGAGCCAAAACCGGTGGACCTGCAGTCCTAATTAGTATAAATCCATCTAATTTTGTATATGTGAAGTTGTAACAATGTAAATGTTTGTTGAGTTGAGGTTCATCTATTATTTGGTGGAAATGTTCTACTATGGACCTAGGTTTGATTTTCAATGGATAATGTTCTTGGCAATCTTATTCATGTTTGATTTTCAATGGATAGTGTTTTGGAAATTTTCGCTGGAGTGATATGTCCCAGGAGTGGTGATTCTAGCTATTAATCAGTAGAAGTTTTCCATAGTGTTCTTGGAAATTTTATCTAGGATTCTTAGAAGTGGCATGTCCCCTAATTATAATATATTATCTCCGAGTCTCAAAACTCTATTCCATCAAATAGATCCACAAATATATCGACAGATAGATATAAATAGATTAGGATTTTAAGATAAGAAGATTTAGAAATGTAAGTAACTCTAAATTTTTTAGTGTCTCGTTACTTAATAAATCTCTATAGAAAACACATTCATCATAAAAATTACAATTTATCCAAGGATAAAATATTGAGCAGATGATTGATCCAGCCAAGCATTGAGATTAATTTAGGTTGGTCTTTTTTGTACACAAGTGGACTCATCACTTCGTCCACCAATGTCTACGGTCAATTTGATGCTTTCAACTCATTATGTGGCATTACCAAATCCCACAAAGCATGGTTTTTTGAGTTCTAGTATAACCCAAAACACTACGTCCACAAATTTTGGCTTCCGTATATGCACACATTTACTGAAGTTGGCTTCCGTATATGCACACTTTCGTATATGAAATCCAAATTTCATAAATGCACATATACAAAAGTTGGATTTCATATATGCGCACATATACGGAAGCCAACTTCCATATATGCGCATTTACGAAAATTGATTTTCATATATGTGCATATACTAAATATAACTTCCATAAATGCACACTTTCTGTATATAATAATTTACCGAAGAACACTTCTATAAATGTACATTTACAGAAGTTGACTTCATATGTGCATATATGGAAGTACGCATATTTGAAAGTAGTACCTCACATGCACCAGATGCAAGTAGTGCACGAAAGAGACCCATTGAATAACAACCAATAGGGAAAATTATCGGCAAAGGAGAGGAAACCACCAATAAAGCTAATGGAATCCAAGACACTGCACGAATCCCAATGTGTGAATATATTTCTTGTCATCGAACACAAGGGAAACCCCCTAGTCAACGACCAATGAGGAGATGTCAACTCCTAGGTTCAAGGCTACCTACCCATAATGAAAGTAGGACTAGGGTGCATGGTAGGACTACAACTTTATGTGACTATGAGATACACTAAGGGTATGCCTGACATGAAAAGTTGGGAGTTATGAGAAATGGCCAACACAGGCTGACATACTTCCTTTGAACAAGAGCATGAGACATATGGATAACTTAGGCAACATAGACTTGATGATAAAACTTTTTGATGCAGGAGGCATCAAAAAAATATCCATAGGGATTGGAAGAATAACCACTCAGAGGAGTAAACTCTAAGTAACGAGATCAACTTCCTAAGGTCATGGTAAACCCAAACTTTGGATGAAAGTGGACTCAAAAAAATTTGTTCTATTCAAAGGCGACACGATTGCTATCGATATGAGATAATATTATTTTCTCGCCCGTATTTTTTTTGTTTTTTTATAGGCAAAGAAATGCTATGATACAGGAGAGGAAACAAGTGTCATGAGTAAGAAACTAGCTCCAAGCAGTGGAACATACCTATTCTCAATGTAAGTAAGTGCATGCGGTGCATGAGCACTTGGGGGAATGTTTCCTCTTAGGGTACAAGGTGTCAAGAAGCAAAGGATATATAGAAGGCTCTGCTTGGCTAGTGATGCAAATTGCTGAGGTAATACGATTACAATGAGAAAGAGGGAACCGAAAATAGGCTTAATACTACAAGAAATATGATAGAATGTGATTACAACTTAACTCCAAAAAAAATCATTTTTTGTAGATTTAGTCCCCTAGGTCTAAAAAGTATAAAATAATACACAGAAGAACTCTTCTAGCTAATGGTGACTAGAGTATTCATTTTTCGTAAGTGGTCTACTTGGTCCGGAGAAGGGTTAAACTTATACCAAATAGACGTCCTTTCAAAGTCATTTAACGAGTGTGAAAGAGACAAGTTCACTCGACAATCTTTTCATTTTTTTGAGAGTCGAAAAAGAGTTTAACCAAGACTCGGGGGAGTCCCATAGGTAACGATCAAAATGCTTGTGAGTAAGAATATGGGGTTCAAACACAAATTAATAATGAGACTATAAGGAACTCCTGGTCCTATGGAATAACTTATGCATGGGCACCAAATGGCACAAAAGTTCTAACTAGAACACCCATGTTTGGTAAGCCTCTACCACTTAATAACGAAACTTCTAGTAGCAGTAAGAATGTTTTGTGTCATTGTTAAAGGGGTTCCTACCTAGGGTGTATGGATCATGGTTATAGGATGATGCAATAATGGAAAACGGAGTGAAAACCTATCTGTATCAAAGTCTTATGCTCCTGCACTCTGAAATTTATCTTGTCCCAAATCTCTTAACTCAAAAATTCTTCTAGGGTGCATTCCATATACTATCTGAAATGGGCTCTTACCAGTACTCTTGTTCGGTGAATCATTATATGCAAACTCTTCTTGAGGAAGAAATTGATCCCACTGACTCTTATGTTTAGTCACCAAACTTCTCAGCAAATTTCCTAAGCTTCTATTCACCACCTTAGATTGTCCATCAGTTTGAGCATGATATGTTGAACTAAAAGACATATTAGTCCCCATCTTCTTCCACAAAGTGCTCCACTTTTAATTCCTTCAAGATCAAACATCTCCTTCTCAAATCATATGCAACTTTGTTAGTAATCCCACTAATATGCTTAATGACAAAAGTAAAATTCTACATGAATTCTACCCATTTTGCATGCCTCTGATTCAACTTTTCCTTTTTGGTTATAAACTGCAAATCATGTTTCTCAGTATACAAAATAAACTCTTTTGGCATAAGATAATGCCTCCACTTTTTCAAAGCTTTAATTATAGCATTAAATTCCTTATCATAAATCGAGTATATATCTTAGCATCATTCAACTTACTGATATAAGAAATAGGCTTATCATCCTGACTTAAAATTGCACCGATGGCCACTCCACTTGCATCACACTTGACTTGGAAAGAATTCCTGAAGCCTGGGAAAATTAAGATGGGTTGTTCTGTTATCTTCCCCTTTAACAGTATAAATCCTTTCTCATATTCTTTTGTCCATTCAAAGGATCCATGTTGTCACATACCCACTACCTAAATCGGATTTTTCTGGTCTTCTGCCAGACCAGAACCCCTAAATTATCCATGGAGGACCAGCGTAAGCTGGCTCTTTCTCTCTCCTCGCTCCCATGTGGTTGCGGGTCATGATCACAGTCCGAATAAACGCAATCTCTTTTTCATATTTCGCACCTCGGCGCTACAGTGAGGTCAAGTCGTTTAACTCTGCAACTGCCGAGCCCCAACAGGGCTAGCGACCGACCAATAGGGACGAATCCCTGCAGGGTTAGAAAATAACCAATGAGAATGGGCCCCGTCGCTCGGTTAAGTGGAGTACAAGTGGCAGAGAGGGAAACGCGACACGGTGGTCGACATGACAGGAGGGGCCCCACTTCACACGCCACACTATTCCGGACCCCCCCCATTAAAGGTAGAATGACAAGGGGGGTCCGGAATCCACTTGAGGGTCGTTGATCATGATGAGTTAATCTCGACCGTTCGAGAGTTTCCCGTCCAATTCCGGACCCCCCACCCCTACCGCTAAAGGCAAAACAGTAAGGGGGCTCCGGAGTGGAACCTCAGCCGTAGATCTGGACGGGTGGAGTCTGGCTGTCCAGATATGCTCGCCGCTTATCCTAAAGCATATTCACGTCCTGGCTTAAGTTGACGTCTCATATCCACATCTAACGGTCATTACGGACCCTAAGATCCTCCGAAAGAATCTCGTTCGTTCATCGGGGTTTATCATCACAAGAATCTTGACTCTCGATCACGGGACTCCTGAATCCTCCATCCCTGGTTTCCCGATGCGGTTAATCTCTCGACAAATGGCCTCCATCAATCGGATGGCTCAGATCTACTTCGGGGTTTCCACCATGGTAAATCCAGAACTCTTGTCAACAGGAATCCTGATCCCGCGATTCCCGATGAGCCAATTCACCGATATGGTCCCTTACGTGTTAGCCCTCCTAGGTAAACTCCTGGCCCACGTGACCACTATCTCACAAGACCACATCCTTATCTCCTGTCGGGTTTTCGTACTTTCTAATGCCAAAATGTACTCGTCCTCAATATTCACGATCCGTCGAATCCCAATATGCCAATATAATGACAGCTGGTCCTGCAATGGACGCTTTTCACTTTGTCGGGATTCTGGACTTCGCAATTTCAAAGTGTATGGACTTCTTGTCCATGGGATTCCCGATTTCCCGATGGATGACTTTCCTTTCGGGACTTTTCTCGAATGCTCTGATTTCCACCACGCGTCCTCCTATGATGGACGACTCATATTCATTCCGGGGTTTTCACTATGAAGATTCTCGGCCTCATGTCATCGTGACTCCTGATTTCATGAATGTCGATATCCCGATGGCCATGCCTCTCGTCGGTACTTTCAACCTCCTGTTCACGAGGGCTTAACCCTCATGCATCTCTTAACAGATCCAATGGCTGTCGGGTTTTTCTAGCTAAGATTTAACGGCTCAGATCTGTCCTACCTTGTGCACTCTTCCACTACTTCATGGATGTGGAAAAATCAACGGTCCAGATATTCTCATGGACCTTGGAGATCTATGATCCCAAATTCCTCGCTGCCCACTAAGGTACAGAAAACAAAGGGGTAAGGCAACTTAACACCTTACCTTCCCCTACCAATCCAACGGTCGGGTGTGTCCGCAGATTTCCTGACATAATCTCTTCCATCGACTCATACCTATAAGGTTAAGGTACTTAACTTTCCAGCTCCTTCCTCTGATCTGACAGTCGTGAGTGATCACAGATCTTCCGATGGGATCTCATCTGTCAACTTGTTACTTCATCCTTATGTTGTCATCTCGGTTTTCAAGAGGATCGTTTCTCCTCATATAGGGTTACCAAGGCTTTACACCTTCAGATTTACCTTCCGGGTTCTCGATGGGTTTTTCAAGGATGGTGTTTCTATGGGGAGATTTACTCAGTTGTATATAAGGATGTCGTCCTCCCGAGAACCAGACGTGAAGTCTGAATTTGATCAGTACGCACACAAATAACTAAATCATGAAGACATAAATCATACAGAGCCTTTCCATATACATACAACTACTAGTGCTGATCAAAACATCATACAGTCATTCTTATAATGAAGTCATTCACAGTTTCACAGCTTATGAGCGTAATTATCAGAATAAACATATATGTATATTTCAAGATGCCAGAGGCAAAACACTTATCAGAAATAACACCAGGGGTCAAGCAACTGCTGAGAGGGGTGCTTGTTTCCACCCAACTGTAGGCTTAGCGACTCCCAACGGATTTACTACTAGCCACCCCAGAGCTGAGACCACGATGCTGTGAGACTGCGTCTCTGTTTGTCAGTGACCAGGAGCGAAGGTTGCAATCCTTCCTCTCTGCTATCACTTACTTTGCATATTGCCAGAATTCTCCCCTCGCGTCTGCCCCCCAATTGCTTCTTCCCCACGCCTTATCCTCTTGCGAGGTTGCGTGTGGCGCGATTACCCTCGTGTTGATCCGGTCTGACGGCTCTACAGATGGGAGGTTCACCTCCCATCCTTCATTAAACCATCCACCTACCTGCCCGTGAGATATTTAATTCGGGGCTAGCGAGCTTCTTTTGGTTCTCCGGGCCAGTGGAGTCCAAATACGGTAATTAATTCTTGGTGGAAGTTAACGCCACCTTTTCAGGTGCCTTCCACTGCCATCATGGTCTCTTTTCTGCACATCCCCTCTCAGCAGTCCTGCAATAAATTCAAAATGTTATTCACATTCATTGACCTTTTCCTCAAGGTCTGTTTACATCACATATTCACATTTATGACTTCGCCATAGTTCCTGGCCAGTCCAGTTATATTTACAAGCTGGGGGAAACAGGGTGTTACAATTCCCTCCCCCTTAAAAAGGAACATCGCCCTCGATGTTCTTATCTACTAACATGAATGGTATGTACA
>JZKD02S0616412.1:750222-775484 GCA_000966675.3 Picea glauca
GAAAGTTTTCTTCATTGGCATCATCTTCATTCTCAAAGGAATGCAATCATCATTTGCATCAATATGTATTAGTATAAAACTAATACATCATCATCATCACAACACGAGGCTCGCTCATCATAATACAGGTCTGGATTTATGTCACAACTGTCAATCTAGAAGCTTTGTACTCGTCTTTCTTTACGTCACAACAATCAAGCTGGAAGCAAGATACTAGACTGTATTTACGTAACAACTTCTCAAGATGGAAGCACAGCACTAGTCTCATCTCAACGTTTTGCTTTACGTCACACCACTCAAGCTGGAAGCAAGATACTAGACTGGATTTATGTCACAGCTTCTCAAGATGGAAGCACAGTACTAGTTTCATCTTATCGTCTTTCTTTACATCACAACCATCAGGTTGGAAGCAAGATACTAGACTGGATTTACGTCACATATGTCAAGCCAGAAGCTGGCGCAAATGCCCCCTGCCTCCGCAGGTTCTGCGCGACCTCCCAGTCTAAGGATCGTTCTTTAATGCCTTCGAGCCGGATCGACTCCTTTGATTCCCTACTGGAACCTCAATATTCGATCCACAGGTCCTTCATGAAAATCCACCTACACAAGCATGCCACAGGCATGAGCTTTCACCTACCCATGGCCTCAGCACGACTGCGACCTTTTCCTGAAATGAAATTTTAGGTTTCGAGACTTCCTGGGTCCTGATGTCGAGAGTCCTTGACTCCTCGATCTCCCGGTCTCCGAAATGTTGATTTTCTGAATTGCCTTTAGTCATGGTTAGCCCCCTGGGCTACACTCTTAGTCCATGTGACCCCTTCCCATATGACCACAGTCCTCTTCGGGGTTCACCGACGCAAAGCGCTCGACTTCCTGTCTTCAAGACTCTCGAAAAGCCGATTTCTGAAATGCCAAAATGCCCATTTTCTGGCTTCCTCCTCCTTTCGCGATTTTGGGTTTTCTGATGCCGAAATGCTTGGTTCTCATATCCTCAGAACTTTCAAAGTTCTGAACTCTGAAATGATGATGAATACACTTGTCCTCCACGTCCCATGCTATTCCTCAGTAACTTTGGGTTTTCGGGTTTCAGGCTTTCCCGTTGCAAGGTTTCCTCTTCTTGTCCCTGCTCTCTAGACTTCCTGGTATCCAAAATACTGATACAGTCCTTTCTCTCCTGGCCAAGATCAACAGCTGTGATCCACTCTCAAATCAACGACCCTAATATTTTCGGGATCTTCATTCCTAAGAGCCCGGATTTCATGTCCTTAGGATTTCTGAAATCCCGATATTTGGTATTCCGAAATCTATCTCTTGCCCTCGAAACCCGACAACACTCCTTCTACGCTTTTGGGAATTCATGTTTCAGAATTCTGTGACTCCTAGCACAACAATGCCTTGTCCTCTCGTACTCTCGGTATCCAAAATACCGAAGTACTAAAATCCAGAACCTCCGGTTCTCCTCCTTCTGAAAAAGGTCAACCACTCAAAGCCTCCCTTGATTCAATATCTCAGATTATTTTGGGATTCTATGGGTCAAGAGTTCCGAACTCTTACCTCTCGCATTCCCGGTAGCCCAAATGCTTCTTTCATGGATTTTCCCGATGCTTTGATCGATGCCACGTGTCCTTCGCTTGGACGATCCCGATCCTTTTCAGTCTTCAGGACTCTGCGAGCCCAACAACATTGATCCTTTGTTCTCTCGAATCCCTGGTATCCAAAATCCTGGTGGACTTCACGATCTTATCCATGTGTCCTCCATAGATGGATGGTCCAGATTGTTTCGGGACCTCGCCAGTAGCAAAGCCGAAAGACTCCCTTCTCTACTTTCCAATGTCTGAATCCCCGATATGAAAGAATCTCCCGACACCTGTTCTTCTTAGATGGACGACTCAGATACCTTTGGGACTTTGGGACCCGCGAGTCCTAATATCCGGTCCTTCGTCCTCTGAACCTCCGAACTCCCGAAGTCCGAAATCCCGATATCTCTACCCTGTCGGGACTTTTTGAATTCTCTTCTCTGTGCGTGAGGATTTAAACTTCGTGCAGTTTTCCACAGATCCGATGGCTATCGGTCCATGTACCTAGATTTGACGTCTTAGACCTGTTCTTCCACTGCGCCCTTCCTGCTGCTACCTAGACATGAAATTTCAACGGTCCAGATCTTCCCTTCGGCCAAATCTGACGACAGCTGTGCTCCTCCTATTGAGCATGCGCTTTCTTCCCGAATTGTGGAAGATTTCCCAAATTCCAAAGGCTTCGACCTTTTCTTTTCCTTTGTGAGACATACACCATTGGTCTTGCCTGCGTATTCGAAGACGTTGTCCCTCCTGAGCTTCTATCCTTGAATCCTCAAAGGATTCTTCGACTTCTGTGCTCCTTGCAGAGTATCTGCACGCACGAAGGTGCTATCTCTTCTGATATTTTCCTATAGCTTCGACCTCTAAGTAATTAATTATTTTTCCTTATCCCTCAGATGGAGAATCTGATGCCCTCCTAGCACTCTCTTTCTCAAGCAACCTTTTGCCGAGTCTGCAGGGTGTTCAACAACCCTGTGAAGATCCTTCCTTGGACTCTTCTTTGTCTTTGAACTCAAAGGGTTCTCTCTGTGCACTCTGGAACCTACTCAATGCCCTCCTAGCAGAGTGAACAGAATCCTTAGTGATTCTATTTTCTTCTTGAACTCGCAATGGAATTCCTCCTCAATGAAACTCGTGCATCTACTCAATGCCCACCTGGAAGAGCTCTTCCATAATCTCGCAACGATTCTGTTTTCCACTGTGTCTTCCCCTACACAGTCTTTCCTCCAAGTTATTCAACAACCTTGAGGTCTTCCTCTGAGTCAATGATTTTAGTTAGTGTGCCCTCCTAGCACATCCTTGTCCAAATTCCGCAGAATTGGAAGTGCACTCCATGCACTGGCTTTCAAAACCCACAGTTTTCTGTCACGCCCTCTTGGTATGAAGCCTCAAAGATCTCCAAACCTGAAATCAAAGAACCCAACAAATAACAGAACCTATCTGTCCCTGCAAATGCATACTAACACACACATCTACAACATATAATGAACACACATAAAGACATTCACACAACACAGACAATATGCGGGAAAAACTTCTCTGGTTTGTATTAATATCAAATGCCTCCTTTACAAGGTGTTCCTGAGCTCAGACTTTTGACAGAGTCTCGGCTCCTCCTCTCTACTCTCTTCTCTATTCTCTTGCTATCTCTCCTTGATTCAAAATAATATCAAAGGATCGTTTACATGAGGGGGCTCTTCGAGCTCTTCCCTCCAAGCTACCTACTCTATTCAATTTCATTGAATTTACAATTAATGGTTGTCTAGTCCAGATCGGATCTAGATCTCAGCCTTACAACCATTAAAGGCTATCTACATATAAAGAATGCATATAGGCACGACCTTTTGTCTCTAAAAACCTTACAATATTAAATGCATTTACATTCAAATTCAAAACGTGAGAGGGATGCTCCTTTCCTCGTTGAATGCGTGCACTGAGTGGGTTGGCTGGATGACACATGGCTGGCCTAGGAGCGATGCTCTTGCATCATACTCCTCTGCTGTGAAAAATTCATGAGCTCCTGCTCATGAACTCTCCACCCTGTCTATTGAAATCCTCCTAGATCCCAAACAACTCTTCAGAGCTATCTCTCTGCTCCATCTCTCTGCCGTTGTTGTTGCTTCCACTGCTCTGCTACTACTGCTACTATCTCCCTTCTACTTAGCTTCTTCTTTCTATAAGTCTCTTGTGCTGACTTCAACATCAGCTTCCTGATATGCTCAATCATTTCATCCAGTTGTTGCAATGGCTGGCTCTGTTTATGCAGTCTCCTTTGCTGCAAATTCTTTCTTCAAATGGGCAGATCACCATGATCACCCATGCTGTCTTTACTCTCCTTTGTGGAACTAAGTGGCCACTCTGCTACAGACTCTAGCTCTGCAGTCTCCTCATTGAACTGTTGTTCAACTTCCTCTTCTGACAACTTAACTTCTGCCAGTTCTCCTGCTGGTGTGTCTCCATCTTCCTCCAGCGTCTCCTCAGACTGGAATCCTCCATCATCTGCCTCCAACTTGACTTGTTGGATGTGAAAGTTTTTCATTATCACTCTCTTCTCTAGGGATTCCAATTCTTAATACAGATCAGCAAAATCTATGATGTTTTCCTCCTCCTCGGCTTCTTCTACTACAAGCTCAAATGCTGCAGTCATCTCCTTTTCAGCTTATTGGCTGAAAATTTTTAGCCATTCCTCAGAATGCTCATCTCCTTCTTCTGCTTTGGCAACCTCTATCATCTTCTCCAATGCTTCTTCTTCCTTGTCAGTCAATACTAGCTGTCTTTCTACTATTGTATCATCAACACAGATTTTTTCCTCCCCTGGGCGTTGTGGCAGGAATATCCCAATTCCTCCAATCATCAAAAGATTCCTCTGATCTTCCTTCTCTGTCAGCTATCTTTGTTGGTATGAGCTCAACTCCGGGTTCATCTTCTCTCCCTTGCCCTCCTGGCAATATGGGATTTCTCTGCTACCTTCTTGGCAGTCTTTGAGACCTTTAGCTGATCCCATGTCATCTTCACTGCTGAGGTTTCTCCCATCCTCTAGTTCACACACTTGGACCATTTTCTCCTCTGGTCTGTTGAGGTTTTCAACATGCCTCAACCATATTTTCAACAGCCTCTGTTATCTTTTGACCACCAATTCCCTAACTGGCCATTTTGCTTTCATCCTCATGGGCCATTCATATACCCATATCGACCTTGTATCATGTTGCACTCATAGTGCAAGTTCATCCATCCTTGCCCTGATCTCGGCAAGTTCTTTATCCCTTACATTGTTCTCCTACTCCTGATGGTTCTTCTTTCCACCACGTGCATGACCTTCAGTAGTCATTATGCTTGTTGTCTATCTGTCCCCCTGACAGATTTGTTGTTGTCACTCCGCAACCCTAAGTGCTTCCATCATTTCCTTGTAGTCCTCCGACTGTCTTCCTGACTATTGTGTACCTGCAACAATCACCACAGAGTTTCCAACACTCTGTCTTCCTCTGATACCACTTTGTTGTGTATCAGAGTATTTTCCTTCCTGCTCTCTCTGCCTAAAATATACAAACAGAGTCAAGCTCTGATACCACTCTGACATGCATCAGAGTATTCTATTCCTCCACCTCCTTCTGTCTGCAGTATACAAACAGAAAGTGGCTCTGATACCACTCTGGCGCATACGCCCCCTGCCTCCATAGGTTCTACATGACCTCCTAGTATAAGCATCATTCTTTAATGCCTTCGAGCCAGATCGACTCCTTTGATTCCCTATTGGATCCTCAATATTTGATCCACAGGTCCTTCATGAAACTCCACCTGCAAAATCATGCCATAGGCGTGAGCTTTCACCTGCCCATGGCCTCAACACGACCATGACCTTTTCCCAAAATGGAATTTCGAGTTCCGAGACTTCCTGGGTCCTGATGTCGAGAGTCCTTGACTCCTCGATCTCTCGGTCTCCGAAATGTCGAATTTCCGAATTGGCTTTAGTCATGGTTAGCCCCCTGGGCTACACTCTTAGTCCATGTGACCCCTTCCCATATGACCGCAGTCATTTTCAGGGTTCACTGATGCAAAGCACCCGACTTCCTGTCTTCAAGACTCCCAAAAAGTCGATTTCTGAAATGCCGAAATGCCTATTTCCCAGCTTCCTTCTCCTTTCATGATTTTGGGTTTTCTGATGCCAAAATTCTTGGTTCTCATATCCTTGGAACTTTCAAAGTTCCGAACTCCAAAATTTCGATGAATACACCCATCATCCACGTCCCATGCTATTCCTCAGCAACTTCAGGTTTTCACATTTCAGGCTTTCCCGATGCAAGGTTTCCTCTTCCTGTCCCTGCTCTCTAGACTTCCCGGTATCCGAAATACCAATACAGTCCTTTCACTCTTGGTCGGGATCAATGACTGTGATCCACTCTCAAATCAACGGCCCTAATCCTTTCGGGATCTCCATTCATAAGAGCCTAGATTTCATGTCCTCGGGATTTCCGAAATCCCGATATCTGGTATGCCGAAATCTGGCTCTTTCCCTCGGAACACGGCAACACTCCTTCTACGCTTTCGGGATTTCGTGTTTCAGAATTTCGTGACTCCTAGTACAAGAATGCCTTGTCCTCTCGTACTCCCAGTATCCGAAATACCGAAGTACTGAAATACCGAACCTCCGATTCTCCTCCTTCTGAACAAGATCAATGGCTCAAAGCCTCCCTTGATCCAATGGCTCAGATTCTTTCGGAATTCGATGGGTCAAGAGTTCTGAACTCTTACCTCTCGCATTCCGGTAGCCTAAATGTCGAAATGATTCTTTTGGGAATTTTCCTGATGCCTTGATCACTGCCACGTGTCCTCTGCTTGGACGATCTTGATCCTTTTCGGTCTTTGGGACTCCGCGAACCCAACGACATTGATCCTTTGTTCTGTCAAATCCCCAGTATTCAAAATCCTGGTGGACTCCCTGATCTTCTCCTCGTGTCCTCCACAGATGGATGGTCTAGATCGTTTTGGGACCTCACCAATAGCGAAGCCTAAAGACTCCCTTCTCTACTTCCCAATATCCAAATCCCCGATATGAAAGGATCTCGTGACACCTTTCCTTCTTAGATGGATAGCTTAGATAACTTTGGGACTTCGGGACCCGTGAGTCCTAATCTTTGGTCCTTCATCCTCTAAACCTCCAAACTCCCGAAGTCCGAAATCCTAATACCTCTATCCTATTGGGATTTTTTGGATTCTCTGCTCTACACGTGAGGATTTAAACCTCGTGCAGCTTTCCACATATCCGACGGCTATCGGTCCATGTACCCAGATTTGACGGCTCAGACATGTTCTTCTGCTGTGCCCTTCCTGCTGCTACCTAGATGTGAAATTTCAACGGTCCAGATCTTCCCTTCAGCCAAATCTGACGGTAGTTGTGCTCCTCCTATTGAGCATGCGCTTTCTTCCCAAACTGTGGAAGATTTCCCAAATTCCAAAGGCTTCAACCTTTGCTTTTCCTCTATGAGCTCTACACCATTGGTCTCGCTTGCGTATTCGAAGACGTTGTCCCTCCTGAGCTTCTCTCCTTGAATCCTCAAAGGATTCTTTGACTTCTGCGCTCCTTGCAGAGTCTCTGCACGCCCGAAGGTGCTATCTCTTCTGAGCTTTTCCTATAGCTTCAACCTCTAAGTAATTAATCCTTTTTCCTTCTCCCTCAGATGGAGAATCTGATGCCCTCCTGGCACTCTCTTTCTCAAGCAACTTTTTATTGATTCTGCAAGGTGTTCAACAACCCTGTGAAGATCCTTCCTTGGACTCTTCTTTGTCTCAGAACTCAAAGGGTTCTCTCTGTCACTCTGGCATCTACTCAATGACCTCCTGGCAGAGTGACCAAAATCCTCAGTGATTTTGTTTTCTTCTTGAACTCTCAATGGAGTTCCTCCTCAATGAAACTCGTTCATCTACTGAATGACTACCTGGCAGAGCTCTTCCAGAATCCCACAATGATTCTGTCTTCCACTGTGTCTTCCCCTACACAGTCTTGCCTCCAAGGTATTCAACAACCTTGAGGTCTTCCTCTGAGTCAATGATTTCAGTTAGTGTGCCCTCCTAGCACGTCCTTGTCCAAATTCCGTAGTATTGGAAGTGCACTCTATGCACTGGCTTTTAGAACCCGTAGTGTTCTATCACGCCCTCTTGGCATGAATCCTCAAAGATCCCCAAACCTGAAATCAAAGAACCCAATAGATAGCATAACCTATCTGTCCCTGCAAATGCATACTAACACACACATCTATATCATATAATGAACACACATAAAGACATTCACACAACACAGACAATATGCAGGAAAAACTGCTCTGGTCTGTATTAATATCAAATGCCTCCTTTACAAGGTGTTCCTGAGCTCAGAATTTTGACAGAGTCTCAGCTCCTCCTCTCTACTCTCTTCTCTATTCTCTTGCTTTCTCTCCTTTATTCAAAATAAGATCAAAGGATATTTTACATGAGGGGGATCTTCGAGATATTCCCTCCAAGCTACCTACTCTATTCAATTTCATTGAATTTACAATTAATGGATGTCTAGTCTAGATCGGATCTAGATCTCATCCTTACAACCATTAAAGGCTATCTACATATAAAGCCTGTGTATAGGCACGGCCTTTTGGCTCTAACAACCTTACAATATTAAATGCCTTTACATTCGAATTCAAAACGTGAGAGGGATGTTCCTTTCCTCATTGAATGCGTGCGCTGAGTGGGCTGGATGGCTGGCTCATGGCTAGCTTGGGAGAGATGCTCCTACATCAGAAGCATAGTACTAGTCTCATCACATATTCTTGCTTTACGTCACAACCATCAGTTTGGAAGCAAGATACTAGACAGGCTTTACGTCATAGTTGTCAAGCCGGAAGCACAATACTAGTCTCATCTCATTGTCTTGCTTTATGTCACAACCATTAGGTTGGAAGCAAGATACTAGACTGGATTTACATCACAGCTGCCAAGTCGGAAGAACAGTACTAGTCTCATCACATCTTCTTGCTAGTGAAGCCTCTGGGCTAGCTACTCTTGTTTCTTCTTGGATGCATTCTTCCCATAGACTTTCAAACTTCAATTTCTCTGTTCTGGCACAAATCATTTGGATGAATGTATCCCAAGGTATTGTGAGACCATTTAGGGTTGTCATGATAAGTTCATCTTCGTCTATAGTATGTCCAATTGCTTCTAGTTGTTCTTTGAATTGGGATATTCTGTAGAAGTATTCTTGGATTGATTCTCCTTTCTGCAGTCTTGTTTTCTTGAGCTGAGTTCTAAGATTCATATTCCAATTTATGTTCTTTCCTTCATATACTTTGTTTAGGGAATCAAACATTTCTTTCAGAGTCTTCTTTGATGACACATAGGGAATCATGAGGTCTTTGATTGAATCTCCAATGATTCTTTTGGCCCTGATTGTGTCCTTTTGGTGCTTTTCTTTTTCTGTAGCACCGGCGGGCTCCGACACTTCTTCTTTGACAAATCTTTCTAGGTCATTCTCTTCAAGAATGAGAACAATCCTATACTTCTAGGCATGGAATTTTTCCACACCTTCTAGCTTGTCAACAAGCTTAACGCTTGCAAACATATTTTACTTGAAGCTGGGAAAATGTTCAAAATCAAATTCTGAACTTACCAAGAGGTGCACTTTGTTGAGGCAAGTAGCCTGGTGTGATTGGATCTGAGAAAATCCAAATTTTACCCCTCCAAACTTGATCTGCAGATTTCTGGACTAGTGCTTCTGGTTTTCTTGTACCTCTGGTACTCTGGTACTTCTGGTACTTTGTGAAACTAGAGTTTCACTTCCCGGGAGATCTATCCACTGAAAAGGTGCGCTGAAGGTGCCAAAATTATCCTTGGGGGAGAGCACACTTTTCTAGATGGTTTTAGGGCTGAATTACCTCTCCAATAAAAACCCCAATTTGCATGTACGACAGTAATGATGTTTTTCACTTTTCTCTTGTGAAAGATGCTCTCTTCAGCTTGGCTCTGATACCATGTTAATGTTTAATCCATTATTATAGTTCTTTGCATTTCAATGAATAACAACAACATAATATAAGATCATTGAGAAATACACAATCACAAGAGACACATCATTTATCCTGGGAAACCCTCATGGGGCAGAAAACCCAACAAAACTTCCTTAATATAGATAGCCAATACAATGCCAAGAGATAACTCAAACAAGTACAAAAATTCCTCTCCCAAAGATGTGCCTCTCTCTCTCTCTTCTCCAACTATAGCTCCAAAACTTGTCTCTCAATGAACAAGTGAGTGTGTGTCTAAGTGAGGCGCTAGCCTCCTTATTTATACAAGACTGGCATGTGTGGGAGTGTCCTTTCATTGGCAGGGCCGACTTCTTCTCCTGGGTGTTTATAACCACCTTTATTATATTCTGGGGCCTCTTTGATATATTCTGGGGCTAACTTCTTCTTTTTCCTATTACAATTATATTATGACCAATCCGCAAAAGGGGATTTGGTCCTTTTACAATAGCTGACATGATCAATCCACAATGGGGATTGATCCAATGAATAATATATCAAATAATAATAAGAATGCACTTTGCAGTTACATTATTTCAATAGTAAGGTAACCCATAAGTTGTGGGAAGGTGTCCAAGGAGTGAACTAGTACTAAAACTAGAAAAAATATGAACATCCTGCATACATATTAATAATATTGAACTATTAGTACAAAATAGTAAAATTCAGCAACATAAATACAAAAAAATGAGATTTAAACGAGATTTAACTCTACACATGATACATGTGATGCATGTGACTTGTCCATCCCAGGTGGTTATTGCCCGACATTGCTTGGTACCACAACCTATAGAAACACAAGAACATTAAAAATTTGAAGATGCCATAAAATAAAGAAATCACTATAGTGAATTTGTCAAATGTGACACATACTTGTGTATGGGGTAGATTGATTGAAAAGGCTTCCTCTACTGCTACATCGGTGGTAGAGACAGACAATGATGTATCCATGGGCATAAAGGGTCTACTACACGGGTGTAGAAATTGCAAAACAACATACAATAAAATATCGATATAAATACAAAGAATACTAAATAAATATATAATGATAAAGAACATAGAGATGGTTAAGATACTAGCATCTTCCTTGAAGCTCTATTTTCCACTAGCCTCAATAGGCCCATAGAAAGTCTGTCTACAACTCGAGCATCAATGAGATTCACATGGATGATTGGTGTGTCCATGTGCCCTCTCCTCACTACACTCTTTTGTGTGGGGTGAAGCTTCGACCCCTCTATCAATGTCATTGGAAAACAACTCATGTCGAGATAGTGCAACAAAGCTACCATGTTGCACTATACTATGATTAAATGATGATATAGCTACTTGTACCTGCTGCAAACTCTCTGTAAATAGAGGATGTTGGGAAGGAGGGTCAAGCCTTCGCCTATGGGGATGAGGACCTAACATGGGATCGTGCCTACCATGTTCTCAGTCCTATGCGGACCCTTGAATCACCCCTTGGAAGTCACCAATGTTAAAGTAATTGACATGGTGACCCATGATAAATTATGTCAATAATTTTCTCAAAAAATATAAAGGCGCCTCCTTGTAATTGCAGGGAGGTTTATCAAATTCCATGTACCACCTATCCATCCAACATTGACTAATTTGTGGGTGGATGCACCGATCAATGAAAACGTGTTTATTGTTAGCAGGTGGTTGTTTTCTAGTTCAGGGATCAATAAAAAGAGACATGATTTCTTGTTTTGAAATACCCAAGTCTCTAACTTGGTTTCTATCTAATCCAGTTTCAGTAAAAATAAAACATTCTAGCCCTGTATTGAGAAAAATAAGTTAATTATCTTTGAGCACTTGTAATGGACCTCACAATGACATCTAATGAAGTGGCCAAGGATTCTATGCTAGGTTCTCTCGTGCCCCTTAATTCATTTACAATTGTTCTCAATATGGCCAACCTCTAATCATTTTGTGTTTCTATGTTGGGTGGTTGTGGTGGGTTGGGGTTTTCCTCACCTCGGTATTCTTGTGGGTGGTTTACATTGTCTTTGAGTTCCATTTTATAATATATGTTGCAATTTTATAAGGTATGGAATGTAAATTAGGTCGTTTTTTTAATTAAAATAGAAATTAAAAAAAAAAAACATCAATACATATTTTAAGAAAAAAAACATAAAATAATCACATTTCTTGTAAATTCTCTATAGATATTTTTAAATGGGAAATGTTAGGCAATGTAAGAGGTAACTCTCCCTAAATTTTCTAGATGATATTTCTCTATAAGATTACAAATTTCTATAATTTAGATTGCTTTAGAATATATTAAATTAATTGAATACAAGTAAAAATTACTAAATTGGGGGGAAAAGAAGAAAAATCAAACATATGTGGCTTGACTGGAAACTGTGGCAAGATAATGACTTTGTTCCTCCTATTTATTTGCTCAATGAGGGTAAAAACACGAGCTCGATGTGTGCAAATGGGCACAAATCGCACTTGTGACCAGTTAAAAATGGTATGATAGAGGAACATGTACACATTCTTAGTAACACACACACATTCATGTCAATGAGTATACGTGGCAAGCTGAGTGGAGGTTCGAGATTTTCCAAACCTATAGAATCAGGAACATGTGTTCATTCCTAAGAACGTGCATGCATTCCTGCAAGTGTGCATTCCTACTGACCTCCTTACCACTTTTTTGTCCACCAAATTTGTGCACACAACATGAGATTACTCATATTAATGATTTACCTTGCAATATATGGTTGAAGTAGTCTCTTCTATTTTTGTATTTTTCAATAGTTCTAGTTCTTGATCTTCTTCCTCTTCATAATATATGTAGAATAATTTCTTCTGCCCGCACTTATGCTCCTAGCTATATTTTTTGTCACAATTGAAACATAATCCATTTTATTTTATTTCATCCATTTACTAGGTGACAATCGTAGGTTGAGTGAGGTTATGAGATTGAACATGGTTCTCTCTATAGTTGTTAGTGGCCACCCTTCTAGTAGTCATATTTGTACTTTTAACTTTCCTTGCCACATTGAAAGTATGTTGTAGGGATTTAAGTTCCAAGATAATCACGTCGTGCTTAATTATGTCCTTTAAAGTGCCCATAAAGAGTTCTAACAAATTATCCTCTCGAATGTTTTTTACTCTAAGACTCATCTTTTGAAATTGATGAATGTGCTATGTAATTGGACCTCCTTTTTGGAGATTAATGATTAAAGGATGTGTTGCTCCTAATATCCCTGAAATGTGATATCAATTCATTCTTAAAAATGGACCAAGAGATGATAGAATATTTTCTTATTTACAAAGACATTGGTACTAAAAAACTTAATCAGGTTCTAAATACAAGCATGAAAGAGTTACCTTTTTTTAATTTGGAACTTGGTGTTGATCAAAGAATTACTCCATCTGGAATATTGATGTTATGGGATCTTTACCATCAAACTTGCTCATATCAATCATGGGAATTAAGTAGTTCCTTGGTCCGAAGTTGAACCTTTGATGATGCGTATCTTGGAGTGATGAATGATCATGATTTCAATACTCAATCTTCATGTTCTCTAAATGGGTTAAAATATTCCTCATGTGTGACCGGGGCTAAACAATTTTGTTCTCTTTATTCTCATGATTTCCTTGGGTCACAATATCACTTGTATGGAACCTCTCATTTAGGGTATGTAAGAGTGTGGATTCAATGGAATTTTGTAATTGCTCAATCTTTTGATTCAACAATTTTTCCATTTGATCTTCAACTTCCATATTTTGATCCATCAAATTTTCCATTTTATTTTCAATTTCTCTTATGGATTTCTTGATAACGTGTTAAATCAACCTTTTTCAACACATTATCATCCATGTCATTAAATTGGCTCCTCAATTGGGATACCTGGTACCGTAAGTCCTCACAGTCTTCAACAATCATGTATGAGTTATTTAGAGGTTTAATAGATGTAGAATTTTTTGTAGAACCCTTTTCTATGTGAGAACATAATAATACTTCTATTTTTCTTGTTATCTCAATTTTTGAATCACCAAAAACAAATATTCCAATCCTATTTTTAAATTAGGATACCTTTAAAAACCCTAGTTTGTAGATTGTCTTGTTGGCGAACCTTTATTCTGAAGTATCTTTGAATTTATTTCCCTTCAAGTTTGAAATTGCAGTCTACAATAGCCAGATATATCTTCTTTTCAATGACACAAGTTTGACCAAATTTCTATGTGCCAAGAGAAATTTATGGTAACTTTCCCAAAACTTTTTGTTTTTGTCCCTTTCAAGAAAGTGAATTTGTATGGCTAGACACATGTCCAATTTTTCAGATATAATTCTAAATTTTGGACTTGAAATACTATGATATGTCTTCTTTCCAATGAAATTGGCAGCATTCAATTTGGACTTTGCTAGCTTTAGATATGACTATTTTTACCAAGAACACCTATTTGAGACTAAATTTCCTGATCCAGATTATTTTCGGCACGAAATGAGATCGGAGATATAATAAAGAAATGCACAAAGATATCGCAGATATTCAATAATATAACATAAATGTATCATAGATGCAACCATAAACACAGATATACAGTAATACACGATTTCTATTAATGAAAGAAATGTACAGAGACTGTAAAAATACAGAGAGAAAGACTTGCTAGAATGGTGGCAGCTTATCTCTGAGAAGAGATGTGACGGCTACTCACATTCGCAAGAAGATGATTACAATGAGGATTTGAAGGCGTTTTTATAATAAGAAGGAATGCCAAAAACCCTAGACATCAAAAAACCTAACCCTGGGAGATGAAGCGCCAAAAGTCATGTGGGCCCTGCTTGGGTAAGTGAGTACATCAACTTCTCGGGGTCGTAACTTTTGCATATGATCTCCGTTTCAGGCGTGTGATAGCTCGTTGGAAAGGTATCGTTGAGGAGATTAATTTTGGGGGATAAATTATTCCTTTGGATATAATTGAAAACCTATATCTTGAAAAACCTTCATTTGGGCCCTCAAAATGGCCCCAGAAGTTAAAACCTGCTAAAAATAGTAAATTGCCAAAATTGCCAGAAAACTGTTTTGAGCCAGTTGGAAAAGGTGGGTGGCCACTGATATCCGCCTAGATCAATCCTCCCTCCTTAGGAAGCAATGGTCTCCATTGCGTTGAGTTCCCGGGGGAGAGGGAAAAGCATTTGTTGGATCTGCATCTTGGTGAGCTGCTTGTATTGTTAGAGAAATCACGCTGCTTAGTTTGTGGAAGTTTGTCATGAACCTATTGAAGTTGAGGTTGTTCAACAAGTCGAGCTACATGAGAGGAATGTGTGCAGAAGGAATATTTTCGCTTTACTGTAACCTTGTCGACCTGCTTATGTTGGATACAAGGTGCAGGGGGCGAGGTTGTAGTGGTTGCAGTGTCCTTTTGTTCCCCTTTTGAGCATATTGTGAAGAAGATGAATTTTGTAGTATGAGATACTGCCTTGCGACACTTTTTAGATGGAACAATAGTTGGAACTACCTCTTGTATTCTGTAGAGATGACCCCCCAAAGTAACAATGACACTACGAGGTCGAGACTCATAAACAACATGGCGTCTAAACATATATGGTTGGCCCAAGAGAATATCACAGACATCCAGTGGGGAAAAATCACATAATACCTCATCCGTGAAGGGTTGGATGCCGTATGACAATCGACACTGTTGGCTGACACGAATATCTCGTCCTTTCCGAAGCCACCTGATGTTGTATGGCTGTGGGTGTGGTGTTGTCGACAATCCCAACCGTTTGACGACCTCTGCTGAGATGAGGTTTTTCTGGCTTCCGTTATCAACAATAAAATGCATTGGGGTCCCCTTCACCCACATCTGTGAATGAGAAAGGTGCTCCCCCTCTTTAGGATCCATTGGTTCTTCTGGTTGAATTGTTGCGGTCGTGACAATATCAGTGGGGTCTGCGTCAATGATATGTCCTTTACCAATATTTTTAGAATCAGATTCTGAATCAGGGTTCGGCTCCTTATCTTTGATCTCGACCACCAATGAATGTTTTGAGTGACATTCATTGGTGTTGTGCCAGGGTATTTTGTGGAAATCACACCATTTTCCGGTGTCCTTCTTTGTCTTCCCGTGACCCCTCTTTTCCTATGTCTTGGATTGGTTTTCGGGAGACTATTTGTTAGGGCCGTCTTTTTCATACTTTGGTTGTTGCGGATTTGCAGACCCAAATTCCTGTTTGTTCTGTTGCTTAAATTTTTGCTCAATTTTAACATCATATCGATAAGCAACACTGAGTGATGAGATGTCCAGAAAATCCATTTAAGTCTGGATGTATTTGTGTAGAGCCCCACGGTATTTCGGAACCAAATGTCGCTCGGAGTCTTTGATACCCAACTTGGTGCGCAAGGTATGGAAGGTATTGGTGAACTCCAAAACTTCTTGGCCCCTCTCTTTCCGTAGTGTGGTCCATCTCATGTATTGGTCTTCATAGTTGCCAACAGGGTAATACTGTTCCTTTATCGCATCCATAAAAAAATCCCAAGTGGGATCGGCCCCATATACTCCAGACTCCTCTGTGGAAATTTGCTCCCAGTAAGTTTCCCACCAATGTTTGACATGAGGGAGAGATTTAAGGAGTGCGAAGGTGATCTTTTATTTGTCAGAAAAATTGTGAACAGAGAAATAACCTTCTAGCAGAGTTAACCATTTTTCTAGGGCTTTTGCATCTATTTGTCCTTCAAATACAGGATTATCAAAATTAACTTGTACCTTGAAAGGCGAGGTGCCTCCAAAGTGGTTTCTTGATGAATATGCGCCTGATGCTATCGGTAGGTGTTTAAGGATGAGGGAAAAATTATCCATCATTTTGTCCCTCTGTCGCGTGAGAGCTTGCTCAAGCAACAGATTGATAGGATCGTCTGCTCCATCGTTTTTCTTTTCTTCCGCCATTGAGGGTTTCTTGGGTGTGCGAGAGAGATTGTCTTCAAGAGAGACAAGCTCGAGACCCAACTTTCTGTACTCGGACCTTGTCGGGGACATGCACTGAAAAAACGATCAAGAGCAGCCTGCTCAGACACCACTGATCCGGATTATTTTCGGCATGAAATGAGATTGGAGATATAATAAAGAAATGGACAAAGATATTGCAAATATTCAATAATATAACATAAATGTATCAGAGATGCAACCATAAACACAGATATACAGTAATAAATGATTTCTATTAATGAAAGAAATGTACAGAGACTATAAAAATACAGAGTGAAAGACTCGCTAGAATGGTGGCAATTTATCTCTGAGAAGAGATGTGACGGATACTCACATTCGCAAGAAGATGATTACAATGAGGCTCTGAAGGCCTTTTTACAATAAGAAGGAATGCCAAAAACCCTAGACATCCAAAAACCTAACCCTGGGAGATGAAGCGCCAAAAGTCATCTGGGCCCCGTTTGGGTAAGTGAGTACATCAACTTCCCGAGGTCGTAACTTTTGCATACGATCTCTGTTTCAGGTGTGTGATAGCTCGTTGGAAAGATATCATCAGGAAGATTCATTTTGGGGGATCAATTATGCCTTTGACTATCATTGTGAACCTCGATCTCGAAAAACCTTCATTTGGGCCCTCAAAATGGCCCCGAAAGTTAAACCTGCTAAAAATAGTAAATTGCCAAAATTGCCAGAAAACTATTTTGAGCTAGTTGGAAAAGGTGGGTGGCCACCAATATCCACCTGGATCATTTCCACAACTTGTATTTACAAATGTATAAAGAAACAAAAACTAAAAGTTTTACCATGTTCATTGTCTGAAACTTTCCCCCCCAAAAAAAATAACTGTAAATATCAAGATGACTTATTTGAAAGAACCAAACCTAAGGATTGTATGCTCTCAAGCCAAATGTTATGCAACAAACACTGAAATAACATAAAAATAGAACGAGAAGTAACTCTACTCCTCGAGAATGAGATAAAAGAATGAATGAGAAGTCTCTTCGAGGGGGCAACAACCTATTACAATATAGCAAATGCACAAGATGAGATGATATCTAAAACTAGGTCTCTTGGTATATATATAAGACAAATGGTACAATTACAATTGAAGAATCCAACTAACTAATAAAAGGCCCAACTAACCAATAATGGAAACACTAATATAACAATAAAAATTTAATAAGTCAATAACTACGACTTAACATATGTCTATGTTTTGAAAAACGAAAAAAATGGAATTGAACCAAATATTAGTACAAAATCATTATAAGACCTTATTTTATTAATGTCAAGGCTTGAAGCTCTCAACATGTCACTTGCAAGAATTGATCATGGGTGGGGAGGTTAACATCATTCATCCCAACTACCTGAACTAAACTCAATTAACATAGGTAAAATAATGCTCTACACAAGCTCAAAATAGATAAGTGGCCATGAGCAATTCAAATATAAACAATTACTACTGGAGGTAGAGTTTCCTTTTTATGTAACTTAGAAAAAAAAATATTGTTGGAGGTAGAGTTTCCTTTTTATGTAACTTAGAAATGTTATCTTTAGAAATAATTCTACTAATGTAATTTAGTTTAGAGATGTTATGTTTAAAAATAAAATATTATAATTATTTTTATGGACTTAATTATGACAATAAAACAATATGAATTCAATGACATAAAAACTTGAGACATACAATTTTATGATAATGAAATAATATGATAAAAGTAAGAGACACTGCAACAATATGAATTCAATTACTTTAATAACGTGATAAAAAAGTAAGAGACAATGCAACAATATGAATTCAATTACTTTAATTACATGATAAAAGTAAGAGACAATGCAACAATATGAATTCAATTACTTTAATTACATGATAAAAGTAAGAGACAATGCAATAATATGAATTCAAATACTTCCAATTCAATTACTTTAATTATATGATAAAAGTAAGAGACAATGCAATAATATGAATTCAAATACTTCCAATTCAATTACTTTAATTATATGATAAAAGTAAGAGACAATGCAATAATATGAATTCAAATACTTCAATTATATAGAGAAATTGAAACCGATCATATTGGTCTAATTGAAACCGATAATATCGGTCTCATGATCGCGTTTTCTGAGCGTCCAAGACATGATTGAGAGGTGGCTCGAAGAGTCGACCTCAGAACACAATGGTGATGCAGAGACGAAAGGACGATGATAATTCGGCTACAACGAAGAATTGTTTTTCCTTCTTGCCTGCTATTGCCTAGATGGGTATCAAAGAAGATACTATAGCAAATGATAACAAGATTGGCTATGTATAGCCATACAGAGGGCGTAGGATAAGCTCCAAACGAAATGGACCTTTGCTGACAGTTCTTTTTAGACGTCCCGACTCCCATCGCCGATTACCTCTGCCCTCCGGCCGACTACCCGTCCATACACGCCATCCATACATACACGCCATCACTTCACCACCTACACATCCATACATCCACAAATCATCCATACATACCCGCCATCAGTTCACCACCTACACGTCCCGCCTCGCACTTGAACCCGCTACGTCGTCCGCGTCCAGCCTCATCTTGTTTCCTCCCGATGATTCTTTATTGGACTCTACAGTCGTGCAGGGTATTCGTGACCAACATACCTGAAGCCATTGCAACATCGACAGAGGTAATATCCATCTGTTCAATATAACTCTTTCAGTTTTTCGAAAAAAGTTGTGGGAATTTTTTTCTTCCTGGGAATATAATCCATAGAAGTCAACAGTTAACCGATTATTTGTATCTTGCATTGTTGTCTTATTTGTTGGCAATAGTTAACCGATGTTGTCTTAGTGTTTAAATGACTTGACACTAGATTTCTTTGTAGATTGACCTTAGCCTACGCCTTATAGGAATTAGTTAGTGTATCCTCGACGTCTTTCACCTCATCAGGTTTCGATATGTATATGGAGGTTTTTCTAAATCAGTATAAAGAAGAAACAATTTTTCAAAAATTGAAAATCCTATTAGATTTATTAGAGATAGCTATATTTTTTTAGATGGTACTCATATACACTTTGGTTCATGTTAAAAATTGAAAGGGAAAGAGATAAACTTTCGTTTAATAATGAGTGGGGGTAAATGGTAATTACAAGTTGGAAAATTTGTTAATAGTTGTAACTATTGACAGAATCACAGAAGTAAGGACACACTTTGAATTTATCTAATTCTAATGAGAATATATATATGAACTGATATGAAAACAGACCTGTTACCTAAAGAAGTATTAAATATGCAGAAAGGGGAGATGAAAATTAAATTCCAAGCATATCTCTCTCCGATAATCCTAGAAACAGATCTTCAGATGGTTATCTGTGGTCGAAGCTGCGTGATTATAGTCATTTTTTTTAGACGTCATTGGTATGTTTCTACATTTCAGCTTGCAAATTGTTGTGAAGAATTTATATTTTAAGGAGAAATGATTTTCTAACCATTCATATATCTATATATCCACTTACATATATGGATTTTACAATGCTTCTTGGCTGATTAAGGAATTAATTCTATTGTGATAATCTCATCTTCACATATGGTTAAGGCTCAAATCTATTTGCAAGCATTTGTTCATACATCCACTTAAGGACACTCGATAAATCCAATTCTCTTTTTCAAGTTTCAAACACTAAGGGTTAAGGAATCACTCTTTCTTATGATCATTGCTCCTTGTATCTTGCAATTGGTCAATTGATTTGCTCAACATAAGCTTCAATCACACCATTATTACATTCTATAGGGAATTGTGATCTTGAGTAAATTGTAATTTCTAGCACTTTGTATCTTCCAATAATTGGATCATTTTATTTGGAGCAAATCACATTAAAACTTGTAGCATATATATAAGTGATTTTCACTCTCATTTAGGATAACTTCATCTCTAATTTTAAGTCTAGAATATACATCATCGATCATAAACTTAAATCAGATAATTAACTAACCTATACCCTTCCTCACTCACTGAAATGATTAGGCTTAGTTAGTATTAGGGAAGTCCCCTTCCCCTAGGCTATGATCATTATTAGTCTAAAGAAAGAAAGGTAAAGTCACTGAGGTGACAATGGTGGCTTGCCTAAGTTGCCATTGGGTTCTCATCACTTATTCTTAGGGACTTTTGCACCAAGTGAGAATCTGAGTCTTAACACCACCCATCGAAACTAACTTGACATTGCCACTGGGATGCTCTCAGATATATCTACCCATTGAAAACCATAAATGAAAGTTATGTCGCCATCATCTGTGGCCCCCAACTTCCCTACGACAAAGTAATTTTTGGTATCAAATTATGGTTTTCAAAGTTCCCCTCTTCTTCAACCTCATGGCCCATCTCTTTCTCTTTGTCCTTCTTTTCAATAGGATCCACATCCCAAAAGATCGTGGATACTTCATCGACATCCCGTGGATCTTCATGTGGGACCACAGGAGACACATCCTCATCTACAAAACCCTCCTAACAATCAAAGAGGGCTTTGGGTTTGCGCAATCCATGGGATAAACTCAGCGTCCACAGTAGGCGAGAAATACTTAAGATCAACAATGTTTGTCTCATTTTCAAATGAGAGGATTTGTCTCATCTCATCCATCTCTATACTAGAAGAGTTAGACACTTATATTATCAACCAACTTTATATGCTCAGTCCCATCTGAGTTGGAAAATGGATGTTTTCCAGTTTGATCTATTACTATTTAGTACTTTGACACAACCAAAATATCTTTTAGTTTTTCCAGTGAACGTGAATGTAGGCTTATCTTTGACAACTTTTCTTTCATTGGCTTAAGAATTCATGGAGTTGAAACACAACTCAGAAGGACAGGCTTACACTCTGTACAAGAATTTTCTCTTGATTCATGTCAAAAACACTCCCACCCAAGAAATTTTCAATAGTTGTATCAAATGTTTTGTCGATGCTCCTTTCTGCAATTATAACATTTGATCTCTTTGAATTTTCCTTTCAATTGCAACAAACTGGTTGTTGTTTGTCAGTTCTTGTTCCATGTCTTTTTTCCAAAATTTGTAAGAATGGATGTGGTTGTTGGGTGTTTTCTTTGGTGGTCATTCTTGAATCTTGAGGTGTTATAGAATCAATGTTACCTTTATTGTTATAGGAACTTTATCGCTGGGTTCAGAATATCACTTACGAGCAATAAAAATATGGGGAATTATCACAAAACTTAAAAGAATATAAAAATAGTTAGTTGTTTTTCAAATTTTTAAACATTTAAAGAAACAACAACATCAAACAAACACATTGCTACATAAATATGAAAATAAAACTAATATATAAGATAGGCATAGGCTAAAGTCCAAACGAAATGGACCTTTGCTGGCAGCCCTTTTCCGAGTCCGGACTCCTGTCGTCGATCAACTCTGCCCTCGGACTGGCTACCCGTCCATACACCATCCATACATAATCCAAAAATCATCCATACATCAAATTCACCACCTACACATCTCGCCTCACACCTGAACCCGCTGCGTTGTCTCATTCCTCATTACCGTAAGGTCTGGTGGCTTTGATTTTCACATACCTGCGCTATGTCCAATTGAAGGAAGGCTTCTTTATTGCTTCTATCGCTTTCTATATGGGATATTGACAACATATAACCACTGGCTCTATCGTATCTATCCAACAAATAGATCTATGTAGGAATTAGTTCATTCGACGCTTTAGATTCTTTACTATGCTTCTGAACCATTTTGAGGACTCAGGGATACTCGGGGAGAATTCTGAACAGAATGCCATAAGATTATAATCAATAGAGCGAGGTATTAAACTCTGAACTGAATGCCATAATATTATTATATTTGCGATTTGGTTTTTCTGGCTATTGGACTCCGTCTCAAACTGTATATTGACTGAAATTTATATTACATACAGACCTACCTAAATCTAAAATAATTGATGCAAATGTTACAACAATAATTCTGCTCCTATAAGTCTTCTTTCAAATATCAGATCGAATGCCTCAATGCATACCTAGTGTAAAGTAGGTGGCCAATCCAAAGTTAGCAAGCTTGATGGGTGACGAAGGAGACTTTGTTGCAAGAAGAATATTTTTTGGCTTCAGATCCCTATGCACAACCCCATTATCATGACAATATTTCACCACTTCCATGAGATGCTTGAACAATCTTGTAGCATCGGGCTTAGAATATCTCCCCTGTTTCTGCAACTGGTCAAAAATCTCCCCACCTGCACATAGCTCCATAACCAAATGAACATACTCCTGCTCCTCAAAGACTTCCTTCAGGGCCACTACATTAGGGTGCCCAGACATGTTGGTCATTATCTTGATCTCCAATTTCACACTCCGGACATCCTCAGATTTTACCAATCTGTCCTTTGCAATGGATTTGCACGCCAGAACCTCCCCAGTCACTTTGTCTGTACAATACCTGATCTTACCAAATTGTCCCAACCCCAATTCATGCCCCAACTCATACCTATTCATCTACTGCTCACACTGTGTCAGTGACATGGGTTATTTGAGGTTGAAAGGAGCTCTGTGATATTGAAAAGAGTTCTATGATAGATTGATGTTGAAAAGAGCTTTGTGATAATCATAAGTTTAGTGGATTAATTGCGATATTTGCACTATCTAATGCTTCTACTCACACTGTGTCTAATGCATTTGCATCTTCTCTCCACAACTTCTTTACCAGAGAAGAATCCCCAACCAAGAGTATTGTTTGGTACAATTCCAGTGCCTAGTTCCTTGAAGACAAATAGGCGAATTCAACTAGATATTTGCATGAGATGATTATTCCTATATGCTTGTTTAATTAGCAACTAATGCTAAGACTTCAAATAATAAATTATCATGCCAAGACTTTGCAAACTTTATAGTGAATCCTAAACTCTGCACCATACTTGCCATCATCATGAATAGTGAATCCTTAAACATGAAACCTAAACCTAGGATCCTAAAGTAATAATTAGTAAACTGAAACCCCTAGAGCAATAAAAGATGATAATTATCTTTGATAATAAATCATGACCCTCTAACCCTCAACCTAGCCTTATAAACATTTATCTTCTATTTCAGATATGAACACCATGAAAATTACATTAGCGGAACAAAAGCTCGGTTACATCATCAGGCCAAAGATTCGAGTATGCCAACCGCCCTTCCCTCTATAGGAAAGGAGTAAAAATACCAGCATTGGCTCCAATGCTGAGACAATTTGTATATTTTATTAATACCCTTATCCTCGTTGGAATCTGCAATGCTAAATCCAATTTGAAAACTTTGGTTTCCTCAAATACATTTCAAAAACTTAAGACTAAAAAATGTTATAGACATAGAGAGAGACCTTATAATCCAATGGGACAGGTATATGTTGTAAGATGACCACTACTGACTAGAGTAGGTAGAAAATGCATTGACAGAGAATCCCAATGAAATGTAGCTTCAATACTGAGAATTTCAAAACTTTATGCTAGAACACACAATAGAGAGAAAACCTTGTAACCCAATCAGACAATTATACATTGTAAGATTGATAATTACTCCCAACTAGAGTCGGTAAAAATGCTTACATTTTCAAAAGCTGAAAGCTAAAACACATTATAGAGAGAATACCTTATAATCCAATCAAACATGTATACGTTGTAAGATGACCACTACTAACTAGAGTAAGTATAAAATATATGTCCATAAAGATACATGTTGTTGTTAACAAAGAATTCAACAAGAAGCAGGGGAAGCCATGAGATAAACATAAGTGCAAAAACATTGTTCACACTTCCATCAAAATCGCTTCGATTGTAAGATAAAAGAAAATGATGATGATGATGCAATTATTTCATTGTCCACTAAGTCCATCTCTCAAGACATCCAAGGACGAATGAAGGAAACTCAATATTGAATGTTGTCTAGAAGAAGAGTTGGGGGGGGAATCCAAAATGTCCACTGAGTTGTTGTATGAAAGGGGTCAAGCATTGTTTAATATTGGATGGTCTCTTTGTCTGCTGGTAATGGATATAGTCTGGAAATATTGTTGAGGCCGTTGGGGAGGGGGGATGCTCCTTTTGGTTGACGTAGATATAGAGTCAAAAATAATGCTGCTATCAATTTGTCTCTTGGCCCCTAGCTAATGGGAGCACCATAAAGAATGAAGTAATCCTTTGGGTGGAATCTAGTCTAGGAGGAGGTTCAAGAGCATGGGAACAGAGCTTGAATCCCTTATACATGTATAAGGCTAGGCATCTCTAGAGGTGTTTGGAGAAAGTGGAGAGGGTCTAAGCTCCTCAAAATAAACAATAGAATTGCCCACAAGTCTTTTAATAGATGGGGCAGTAGAAGATCAAGTGCTCCGTGTCTTGACCTCTCGAAGATGGGACACTTGGAAAATATTTTTCATTTGGGAAGTGTGGTGATTTGTCTCAACCCAGATTCAATATGAGCCCACCTAGAACTAGCCAAGGGGAATGAGAAGAAAGTGCACCCATTATTGAGATGTGTATGGGGGTCGGATGATGAGTCTATCTCTTGTCTCCATGCAATACTCAACATAGAAGGCCATCTTTGGATCTAATGTTCACTTGGGGTTTGTTTAATTGACCTATTCAAACTGCTTGTAAATGTCATCTCGGATGATCCTATTCAACTCTTGCCTCCTAGGTAAGAGGTGGCTAGGTGCATCTAGGGAGTATCTG
>JZKD02S0616412.1:789735-802584 GCA_000966675.3 Picea glauca
GCCCTCTAGAACTATTACCCATGGAACTATGACTTGTGGAACTACTCCCTCTAGAACTATGACCTCTGGAACTACGCCCTCTGGAACTACGCCCTTTGGAACTATGTCCTCTGGAACTACGCCCTCTGGAAGTATGAACTCTAGAACTATGCCCTCTAGAACTACGCCCTCTGGAACTATGAACTCTGGAACTACGCCCTCTGGAACTAAGACCTCTGGAAGACCCGTCTATTATGATAACTATGCCCTCTGGAACTATGCCCTTTGGAACTATGCCCTCTGGAACTACGCCCTCTGGAACTATGACCCATGGAACTATGACTTGTGGAATTACGCCCTCTGTAACTACGTCCTGTAGAACTATGACCTCTGGAACTACGCCCTCTGGAACTACGCCCTCTGGAACTATGATCTCTGGAACTACGACCTCTGGAACTACACCCTCTGGAACTACGCCTTTGGAACTACGCCCTCTGGAACTATGCCCTCTGGAACTATGATCCATGGAACTACACCCTCTGGAACTACGCCCTCTGGAACTATGACCTCTGGAACTATGCCCTCTGGAACTACACCGCTGAAACTATGCCCTCTGGAACTATGTTCTCTGGATCTATGCCCTCTGGAACTACGCCCTCTGGAACTACACCCTCTGGAACTATGACCTGTGGAACTATGCCCTATGGAACTATGACCTTTGGAACTACGCCCTCTGGAACTATGACCTCTGGAACTACGCCCTCTAGAACTACGCCCTCTGGAACTATGAATGAGTAGGGAATGATAGGAAATGTTCAGTTAGGGCTTCATGGAGGGTAAGTGATAGTGTAAGATAGTAAAGGCTGGGATTCATTCACTAAAACAATGGATCCAATGTCTACTCTTCTAGTTGTATGAAATTGCTTTGTGCAACCATTGATTCCTCGAATATGCATTTTCATATTCCTTCTGGTATTGATTGGCATGTAGGTCATTGGAGGAGCAACTATTGTTGTGATGTTCCATTAGTTGCACACAGTACTCAATCTGCATCATATGTATTCACACACTTTGAGACATCTCTCGTTTCAACTGGAATACACAACAAGGCATATGCTATAATTCTTTCTTTCGTTGTTAGTCAGTATTCTCTCTATGGTTATGATTCTACAACACATCTAACAGAAGAAACAAGATGTGCAAAAATCAATGGTCCAATTGCCATACTCTCGAGCCTAGGAATTATATCAGTTTTTGGATGGGCCTACATCTTAGCTCTTACTTTTAGCATTCAGGTAAGTGCAATTATAGCACATTAGACAATTGCACGTTCTAAGTCATTATTAAATTCCAAGCTTCCCATCTCAATATATTGTACATTATTTTATGATATTTTTACAAGATTTGAAAATTTGGCAAAGATTCCAATCTTAGGTTTCAGTCTTTGGTCTGCATACTTGTAACAGGACCTCAAATACCTATATGATACAAAAAATGATACAGCTGGCACATTTGTACCAGCACATATTCTATATGATGCATTTCATGGGTGGTATCATAGTTCCAACAGTGCAATAATTCTGCTCTTTGTTATATGGGGTTCTTTCTTCTTTGGGGGCCTTTCAATCACAACAAGTGTTGCACGAGTGGTATATAAATTATTTTCAATATTCACTTTCTTTCTTTCTGATAGCATTCTTGTGGATATGTTACACCTATTCAGTTTTCATGTTGCCAACAATATACCCAATTACATGGAATACGCTTAATTATGCACCTATTGCAGTGGTTGCAACATTGGGAGTGATAATAATTTGGTGGCTGGTAGATGCAAGAAAGTGGTTCAAAGGTCCTGTAAGGAACATTTGGATACATCATGACAAAGTTTAGCAATGCTAAGGTTAATATTTTGTATTTCTTTCAGAGCTAATTTAGCTCAAGCAGTTTATGATTTCCATTTCTTTGCATTTCAAGAGTCTGTGATCATGTGGCTATCTTAACGCTATCCATAAGGCTCTTCAGATGATATTGTATTCATATTTTGTCCATCAATATATTCCAAAATTTCAGTTCAATCTTTTTCTAGTGGCAAAAGATGTTTCATCTCAACCTATGTCTGTATAGTGGAATTCTAGGAGTTATTATGGTTCCAAACTTGTCGATATTGCATGATTTATTCTATCCTGTCATTTTATTTATCAGTGTATGTTCATAAAGCTCCATTCTTGTGTATATTCCCTCATTTAAGGTGGATATTCTGGAGTTCTTGTAGAAAAGTCATTATAAATTAAAAAATCTATCTTAGAATTAAAAAGAAACTGAATTTATTTCAAAAGAAAGCAACAACACACATCCTGGTCCTTGTTGGACATTCAATTATGAATGCAATTCTCAAATGAACAAGGGGCCTTAATAGACATATCTTCCATTTATATAATTACAGGATAGGCAGTTTCCCAAAAATACAACTTCTTTTACAAGTAATGTCCTCTTGTAGAACATTTTAGTAATTAATGCCATCCACATAGCACACCCATGACATTCTCAAAGACATTCATAGGATCTGTGTTTGGAAACTAAGAATCTGAATATACTGTCAAACATCCCAGTTATAGTTTGTGTGCTTCATAAATCAAATAACAGAGTTTGCAGAGTTAGCAAAGGAGTTGCCAAAAATCTGTTGTCATGATGCAAGTAAAACCCCCCAAGGAATCAACTTGACATCCTAACAGATTGAATAGGAAAGAATGACACGGATCCCTTAAATATGAACATATGAGTTGGCACCTGTCCGTGCACATCATATGGAGAGTAGTTTTAGGGAGGCACTTCAAGTGAGGCTTCATTTGCAGACCTGTATAATAGCAGTAGTAATTGTGTGACAACAGCAAAGGAGGCACTTTACCAGCCCATCTTCACTCTTACAACTCAGATAAGAAGGCACACTTTTGGTATATTTTATTCCAGATCATTTTCTCTTTATGTTCAATAGTTAGTTGACAGAGTTTGCATCTTGTTTCATCATAAGTTGACTTTGGTGGTGTTTTCCAGTATGAACCTCGATGCCAGATCTGTTTAGTCCTTTCTCTGTGGTGCCAGTCATCAAAACAACAGTCAAGAAGGTGGTTTTGTAATCTGAAAGATAGTTCTTTAGCTCCTTGATACCTTTGATGCACCATGCATGTCCATATCTGATCTATAGAAGGGTATGTACAACAAAGTCCAGGACTAATACAAATAAAAGGAACACCCTGCCAATTGTTCTTCAACACCCTAGTACCTTTGATGGACCACGCATGTCCAAATCTGATCTGTAGAAGGGTATGTACAGCAAAGTCCAGGACTAATAAAAGGAACGCCCTGCCAATTTTTCTTCAGCTCCCTAATACTTCATTGTGTCTGAAGAGAAAAAGCGGGATTGGGGTTACTTGCTGGGTTTGATAATATCTCCCCTGCAATCCAGAAATTTGAGTACTCGCGACAAAGATTTTATTTTTGCGCATGTTCATCAATTGGGTATCGCGTCCAACATTTAAATCACGTGATAACAAAAAATTATATTGAAATTTACCGCATATAGATTTTATTTACTGCATATTTAAACATGTGTGTACTCATGACAAAGATTTTATTTTTGTGCATGTTCATCAATTGGGTATCTCATCCAACATTTAAATCATGCGATAACAAAAACTTATATAGAGATTTACAACATATAGATTTTATTTACAACATAGTTAAACATGTGTGTACTCACGGCAAACTGAGGATCCTAGTTGATATACTGGAGCAGACTAATTTCGTGATCAAAAAACAAGAACTGGATGCAAATGAATTTCTATTTGCATAGTTCACTTCTCCAACTCTTTTTCAAAGGGCCAGACATAAAAAAGTTCAAATCCCACCCAATTGTTTGTGCTCAATAGATACTCCTATACGTTCTTATATCCAATATTCAAATGAACGTAGCTCATTCCTGTATATAGTGTACAACATAACCATAAACTGAATTTTTCCCAGAGACTTCAAATATACAATAAATTAAAATTGTAGATTTATATCCTAATGATGTGATAGGTGCTAACAATAATCTTTCTATTATATTCCGAGGTTTATATCAGAGATCAAACAAATCAGAGACAAAATTTGAATCAATCAGTCTAATGGCACTAAATAGAGTATCCTCGCAATTCCTCTACATCCATGTTAACACCTCTAATATATGACATCTTACTGTACAAAATATAACAATATTGTTGTCAGTGCTCAATAAAGCAATATGAAGCAATAGTGCATTTGTTATTCCACAGGAACCGAATGGATGCAATCTAATATAGGGTATAGATTGCCAACTACAAAAATGAATTTTACAGCTACGCTTGGGTAATGATCGGGAATATTTCTACTCATTCGAAGGCCTTGATCCAGATGGAAACCAGATTTGGACATCAAAGAATAGTCAGTAAAGTGCCTTTCTCTTCGTCCAAGACAAGATGGAAACTAAATGCAAGCTCTACAGAAGGCACCTATGCACCACTTTAGAGCTTCAAACCATAAAAAATATATTCAACTCCATCACGGGCTCTATAAATGGAAAAATTTCATAACCATCTGTACATTCTCTATTTGTGAAAAAATTGAAAATTAAATTAATCTGACAAACATAAGAACCATTCCTGTCTGAATCTTTGCAAGATTCTATGAATTGACTGATAAAAATAATCAGTCACATTTCCCTAGAAACTTCCAGTGTAAACATCTAAAGACAAAGGTGCAAGGGAGGCACTGCCACAACTGTGTGAACTAATGCTTCTAGGAGATTTCTAGATGATGCATGAGTTTCACCTTCTCCAATTTTTTCCATTAACTTTGCTTGATGTTTATCCCCATCCTTGTTTTCAATAGTCTGTGATACAAATGAATTAGTTATGCTCATATCAGACATAGATGACAAGAACTTCTCTTTAGAGATTGATTTCTCAAGAACAACAAGCCCAGATGCCAAAGCATTGCTGAAAACACCAACCTCCTTTAAACCTTGAACTATGACCTTGAACACACACAAATTCCATATTATTCCATGTTAATACTAAATTGTATTCATTTGCCAATAAAACACATTTAAACAAACAATTGGTTAATAGACCCCCTTCTTGTCAGCTTTGAATTCAAGACCTTTTCAGTCCACACTAGACATTTACTAAGTAAAAGAAAGACTTCTTGTTCAAGAATCTATTTGTGATTGAATCTCACCATTGGAGCATATATCTGTGTCAATAGACCCTTTCTCATGAGCTTCAAATTCAATTCCTTGTCAGTCCACACTATGCGATCACAGTACCTATAGAGGAGACAACACTTCATTAATGTGTGTTTACAAATTCGGATTTAGTGCAGACAAATACAAACACAAACTAAAACTATCAAAATTCCTCAAACTAAGAAATTTTCAATAGAATAGAAACCAAACATACCCAAATTTCCAGATGCATGAAATGTTTTATATCACTTGAGGGTTTCAAAAATGATAAGCCAAAATGCATAATTTCTTTTTGAGCAATATGCCACTGTAGTATTAACTTGTAATGATGACCATCACATCATAGATCACAACCACAAGCGAGAGAGGACTCACAAGGCAGGACACTGAAACATAGCCCTGTGAACTACAAAATGTTGAGGAAAGGGCAGTAGGAATTTCCATGTGCCCTGCAAGCCTTGAATAATATAGGAGTTTTTACCCCATGGCTTTCTCCATTATCGAGTTTTTTCTGTAGTAATTTTTGTGTATGTTTGCTTCGTAGTTTGATGAATAGTTTTCATTGATGCTGACCATTAGAAACAAGTAATTAAAACCACTAATCATAAGCACAGTAACTTCATTATTTTGTTTTGCATGAATCTGTAGTATATATACACTGGCGGTTTTGAACTGCCCACTGGAATATGGATCAGTTTGGTAACAGAACCTTCAAGTTCCTCATTAACTGTGACCAGGGTACTGGTGATATTGAGGTCTGTGTAGGATCCAGACTCATGAGAAATTTGGAGAGGGAGGAAAACCACTACAAGGTCCTTTTGAAAGAAAAATAAGACCAAAGAAGCCCAAGATGGGTGACCCAGATGCTGAATAAGCCCGTGAGGAGGAGCAGGACTTTAAAGCTCGCTTTGAATGAATGGAGAAAAATATGGAAGATATTAATATATTGTTGAGACAACTTCTCTATGTTATGCTAAATACAAATGAGAATAGAGGGACAGAGGAAGACGAGCCAGAAAGCTCTAGTTCTCATCAGGATGAGGTAAAAGATGAAAAACCATGTTAACCCTTATAAAGTTGAAGCAAAGCTGAAACTACCTCTATATGATGGCACTATAGATATCATCCAACTCAAAATGATTGGACAAGCCTTTTTGATGGTGGGAGGCATATTGCTAGAGATTGCAGAGAGGAAGAGAAGCACTTGTAACAAACTGGGAATAGTTTAAAAGTCATCTCCAGAAACAGTGTTATCCCTTGGGATATGAAAGATTCCAGTAGATTCAATCACATCATCTTCACCAGAAATTGGGTTAGAAAGTACAAGTATACACTGATGAGCTCAGGTGGCAGGCCATTTAGATGATTAATGCAGAAAACTCATCTAGTATGTTAGTAAAATAGATTGTAGGCCTGCATGATTATTTATAGGATGAGTTGGCATTGTTTGAGGTAAGCACCATTGAATAAGCCAATGTTAAAACTTGAAGCCCTTTATCTAGAGACAACAATAAATGAGATTGATGTCAGTGACAACTCAAAGGCTAATGAATCAACGAGCCAAAGGAGCATCCCTCATAAGAATAAGTATCAGGGGATATGTCTGAGCTAGAAAACATTGAAGAATTGTTGGAGGCTAGTTCAAAGATTACCTGTGTTTATTAAAGGACAGAGAAGACTGATCATGAAAAGTAAGAATCTAGGCAAGAGATCACTTCCAGATCAAAGTGCAAGAGATGCTTTCAAGAGCAAGTAATCTGGTTTTGGACTTTGTATTTATGCTAAGTTCAACGCAGTGAATAGCACCTTGAATAAGTCTTGATTTTGCTTTTGTAAAGAATTGATCACCTAAGGGAGGTGTTGTCATGGAAGACGAAGATCAAAAGCATTGAAGTATGATTATTGATTTATGGTCTTATCTAGCTTTGCAAGCAATCCAATTTTAGACCTTGTATGTATGCTAAATTGTGACTAAGGAAAGGCAACAAAATGGGGATGATTCTAGCAGGTTGGAGTGCTATTTTTTAAGACAAGAAAAGAAAATCAAATTTTGGTAAGGAAGGCACTACATGATAGTTATTTTTGGCGTTATTTTGTGGAGATTAGGATATGATTAGGATATCTTATTTTTTAGTAGAACTAAAGCACCCCATTGGAGCTTGATTTAGGTGCTACAGGAGAAGTATTTTCAGAAGGATTGGAGTGATCAGAAGGCATTTTCTGGGAGTTATTCTTAGTGTATGTTTGAAAGTTTTATCTTATCTTATTTTGAGATGAAGGGTGCCTCTTATAACCATACATGCATGCTTTATCTGAGCTATCTTTGGTCTACTTTAGCACCCAGCTGGAAGAGTTTAATTTTGGTTGTCTCCTCTATTTATAACACACTTATCTATGCTTTTGTGGTGCAACTTTGAGTAAACATGAGCCCACTCTTTGAAGGCTTTTTCAACACTCAAAATATGTTATTTTGGATGAATATAGAGAACCCAGCCTAGAGGCAACTTTCTTCTTGCTTTTGTGGACATTCATTCTTAGATGGTTTTAGTGCTTTGCGGAGGTTGTTATTGGCAACATGACAAACTTATCTTCAATAGTGATCAAGGAGTCTATTCATGGCCAATTTGGGCAGTTTTGTGCTTTCTTTGAGGAGGATTCATTCATTTATCCTGGGAGCCTAGCCTTAGGTTATTTTTAGACTATTTTTAGGATTATGCTTTGCTTGTGTGATATGGATATGCATGGCCTCCATATTTATATTAGGGTTTTCAGATATAGGTCAATCCTCAAGAATAAAAAGAGGAGAAGGTCAAAGGAGCATACCATCTGTGTCTTGAGTTTTAACTTGTCTTTATTTCATTTCTCCCATTCTTCCACTTGAGTGTTAGAGTCTTCAACTTGCTATCAAGTTCTTGAGTTCATCGTATTTCTCATTGATTGCATTTTCAAGTGGTGTGAGGAGATAGGAGTTCCAAGGCTTGGTCTTTGGATCCTTCTAGATTCCTGAGAATGTGATGCCAATCTGAGTTTATCAAACTTATATACTTTCTAATCATCTGATTAATACATAAAGGATCAACCTCTTTGGCAGAGGCATATTTAAGTATCTTGGTGGTGTAAGAATTTTATCTTGTGATAGCTCTTCGCTTTAATATTCTAATTCAAGATTAGGAATGGAAGCCTGCTCAAGTAACCTTTGATTGATGCCATTACCGTCTTGCTTCTCTTGTTTTCCTCAGTTCTCACAATTGTCCCTTGGGTAGTTCACAAAATGACACAAATGTTGTTCTCCACTCTTGTCGGGTAAATTCTTATGTTTTCTGGATTGCAATCTTGATTCCATGTATCTCCCAAATAATGCAAAATAAGACACAAAAAAAAATATTATTATACATAACTGCAAGTATATTGTCTGGTTTCATTATATCGTCATTATTTTCCATTCAAATTTCCAAACTTTTGTCTAAGGAAATAACTGTAAGAGATACCGTTCCTCTCCATTGTTCATGAACTTTAGCTCGCTTTAGCAATTCTACTGCATGTGCATTATAATACCTTTAGACCATCCCTGCTATATTAATGTACTTTATTGCACTCTACTTGTTGTGTGCATACGTGAATCTAGATTGGATGCAACTAACCACTCCTTCGCAAGGCACACTATAAAATTCTCTATTTTCGACTATCCCATCGACTACTTTTGATCTTGAGGTTGTTGCTATAATTTCTTTGCACTTTCTTTCAGAAATCTAGAATTTGTTTTAGAAACAGACAATAGATTTACACATTTAATTCAATGAATCAACTCACTGGCTCAAAAATAGTATTACAATTTATAATTTTGATTTTTCCTTTGGAATGTGATATGGAACTTTCAAATTATTGCAGTATAATCTCTTCGAGAATGTCAAACAAAATCTCTTACTAGGTTTTTGAAACATATTTTACAATCCCATTTTTTTTACTTTTTAGCATTCAAATGTTTTTCATTTAGTAGATGTGGCATCACACAGACCTATACTTGAATCACAAAACCCATCTTTGTCAAGTAATTTTCTAGGTGGTGCACTCAACAGCGGAGTAGATCGTGCCCCGTATGCATTGTGGCGACTATTTCCATAGACCAAACTCTTCTTCGTGCTTATACCTGTTATAGGATTAGGTCCACTTGCTGAGACTGAAAAATAAGAAGCACCAATTCTTGTTTTGTATTACAACTTATTTGTTTCCAAATCTCACAACACCATTTTGAAGCACGCTACGCTTTCAATGGAAATTGATAAGGTAAAAATCAAACAGTAATGAAGGTTTAAAACTGAAAATAATATCGATCCTTTCAAAAGTATCGATCCTTAAATTTTCCATGGAGATGATCAAGAAATTCAAATAATCTGTGCAACAGACTTAACAAGGCCACAAATCATTTCTAAAAGCCAGTTTGAATCCCTAAATTAGTCTAAGACAATGAGATATTTATGTGAATTCAATAAAACTGGCATACATTTAAAGCAGCATTTAACCTCCACAGGAGCATTATCCTTCCAATATTAAAGGCAACCAGGCAACATTGATCAAACATTGCCTAAAGACAGTCATTTCCAAGAAAGCGTATTTCCAAATAGATGATCCCAATAATCCAAGACACAATACAATTAACATTCCTCAACCCAACTATCATAACACTAAAGGGAAAAAATGTATGGTGAGACTACCAGTCTTAGAAATACCACTTTATCATTAATCGGTGAGTGCTTTTCCTTAGGAGCTTCATTTACAGAAGCCTATGTCTCACAGCTAATTTAGTAACTGTGCTTAGAGATATTGCTCATTGTGATTGATCTAGACACACATAATGTTTGTAATAAATGTCAGATTTGTATGCAAGAGTATTATGCTTCATATATGAAGGTAGGGAAACTGCATCGTGATGCACATGTGATCTATCAAAATGGAACTGGGCAGAGCTGCACTTGTCAGCTCATTCCAGACCAGGCATAGAAATTGTTGTTGTGGAGAAAACCCTGTCAATTGCGGAAGCAAAGAGTGACCCCTGAAGTAAACAAGCTATAGAAAAGGGCAATTAAATACCAAGTAGATTAACTTCATTTACCCATTATACATCAACAACAAAACATAATATACATCAGGAGATACAGGGACAGAGTTACGTAACTGGATAAACCTCTCAGATAAGATATGCTAAGATAATTTTATTAATGTCAAATAAATGACTAGTAAAGTAGGTCAATGGGACTATAACATACATCCAGTATCATAAATTACAATGTGAGAGTGCAAAAGAAACTCCTAGAATGATGCTAAAATAAAAAATCTAAGCTCCTAAATATCATCTAAACATGTAGCTAATAACTAATAAGGCTAACAAATCTTAAGAAGTATGAGTACCCAAAAAGGTGAAAAATGCTATAGTAAAAGAAGGCAACACTCAATGCTGAAACATAGACTGATCTACAAGAGATGACATCAAGAAGTGTCCGACATGGATGACAAGGAAAGGTGCAGAGACCATGACTCCCCCCATCGGAGTCAACCTGCACTTGATCTAAATCTACACACATTCTCAACATACTCTTAATGATACCATGTTTCCATTACCAATACAGTAAAATGAGCCTGCAGCCAACCCACATAGAGGCTGCTATCTTGAGAACTAAAGGCTAGGATATTGAGAACTAAAGAAACACCAAACATATGTAGATAACTACCTCCCTTATATTGGAGGAGAAAAAAGCAAGCTCCAGTGACAATGTTAACATTAATATATTGTGTGTTAAATGGTTATGTTTGTAGTAAAATGATAGTAATATAACATGACATTAAAGATTATGTTAACAATCAATGCCAAGGTTAGTTAGGTGGTTAGACATTAGACCATTGTAACAGCCTTAATGTATTATAACTGATGTAATCTATGATAAGATAGGTAAAAGAGTGCAACACATATAGGTGTGCACATGTAGCCTACCTCGGGATACCCCTATGATGTATAGATGCAACATGCAACATTATTAGTAATATATGACATGTATTATTCTCTCCACTATATCTTGTGTTTATTTTTATGTGAACATGTAGTTTTTATACCTTTTACTCATCATTGCAGTATAAATTTTTAGCATTAAAGATGAGTGTTTCTCATGTCCCGTAGTTTAATACTATTTTTCCCCTATAATGAAGTACAAATGACCTGAATAATATATGAGATGCATTTTTTTTATTTCAGACCTAAATAAGATGGATAAGAAAATTATATTAATGTTCACGATTGACCAAAAAAAGAGGTCGGTGGGACTCGAAAGAACAATCTAGTAGTGACAAACTATGGGAGTGCCTAAGAAGTGTTCTCTATTTTTGGATGTGATTCTTTGATCAAGGTGGAGTGATAATGTATGCTATCTCAAGCAAAGGTGGCAAAGCACCTAGCAGTAGATGAGATTTTTTATCAAGAATCTGAGCTAGGAAACAGGGTATCTAGTGAATATGTGGTAGAGCATTTCGATGCAGAGCACATGGAAGATACAATTAAAATATCTTGTGCACAAACAATGCTAATTATGCATGCGATACATAATTGACTTCTATTATGTAGCACAATTTTCTACCAGGAGAAAAGACTTGCTACATTTAGGTTTGAAGCAGTTTTGACAAAGGACATCTTCAAAGGCACCCTATGAAATCATACTTGATACTTGACGAAACAATTTCTCGATTCTCCTCTTAGTATTGTAAATCATGTCAAGCTTGAAATCCATGTCAGATTAAGAGGTAATAAACATGGTGACAAATGGTGAGATTAGGCCTATGAGAATTCCAAATTTTTGTAGTGGACCCAAAATCATTTTTTTGGTTAGTTGGGTGCAATGGTTTGAACATTAGAAAGGAATGCAAAAAACACCTTAAGGCCATTAGCAAGGAATGCATAAAATGTTCCCTCTGCAATTATAAGGCCAAAACTTTAATATCAACAAATATTTTTCACAAGTTCCACATAATGATGCCAAAGAAAATATAGTTGAGCCATGCATATAGAACATTAGCAAGGAATGCAAAAAATGTGCCCTCTGCAATTATATGGCCAAAACTTTAATATATACAAATATTTTTCACAAGTTCCACATAGTGATGCCAAAGCAAATATAGTTGAGCCATGCATATAGAATATTAGATTGATATTCTCAAAAAGACACAAAACAATAACTATCAATTCGGTCAAGGATTAATGGAGATTTCTCTAGGAGGATGAAGTTAAGCTCTACAAAATGTCTAATAAACTTCTACATGCCACTGCTTATTCTTCTTAAGCAGTGAAAATCTCTCATCCCAACTTTATCGTCTCTCTTCTGCAACTCTTTTTAAGGTATATTGAATTCCAGGCATCATGCCCTTCAATACACAAGAGTAGATATGAGCTTCCTTATCCAAAAGCTTAAATTTTTCATCATTGTACTGAACCTTGTCTTGTATATGCATCTTTCCCCCTCTTTTGTTACCTGTCGTTGCAAGTGTTACCTGTCAAAGAAACATAAAACATACTTGAATACAAAAAAAATAACTTCATTTTAAACATAGTATAGATATTATAATCCATC
>JZKD02S0616412.1:810016-824526 GCA_000966675.3 Picea glauca
GAGTATTTGCGAGTTGGTCTTAAAGGGACGAATCCAAGCAAGGCCAAGTGGATTGAGGTTGGAAGGGTGAGGGAACTATACCCTCATCTTCACATAGCCTGAGATAGTCTTTTGGTGGTCCAAAAGCTTCCCAATGGGGAGGTGTGATCAGGGGATCAAATTTTGCTCAATTTTCAAAGTGCTCGTAATGCGACGAAAATAGTGTCATTGTGTCTGTCTCGTCTTCCTGATTTCGGCGGTATATTTAATTTCTCAAACGGAGTCCGTATGGAGAAGATATCGCGATCTGTTCGCCAAGCCAAACAGGAAAAAATTTGATGCTGACTGTACCTGTCCGTACAGTCCGTATGGTCTGACATGGCAGAGCCATACAGGACGTACGGTGATGACGTGGCAGTTGTTTATTGGTTTATTTATGGCAAATCAGGTGTTGACATGTGTCTAGTTGGTGGAAAATGATATGAGGACACGTGGCCCAATCCATGGGCGCCACGTGTCCCCTTCATTATTTGGGTTATGTGTTATATAAAATGTAATGGGAGTCCGCGGGGTTCGACCCCCAGACCTCCCCTCATGTGTAAAGACTTCATAACCTTCCTCTAACCACTATGCCGACTTGTTCCTTGTTTCATATATCAAACGCACATATATTTAAACTTGCTCATTGTATTCAATGGAAAGGGGGGTCGGGCCGGGGCTTATCCCTGACCCGTGGTTTCATTCCACAACATATGACCATTGTAAACGCCAAATCGCGCGCACATTGTAATATACTATATGTTATATTGTATTAAACATATGTGTTGGGGTTTGGAACTATAACCAATGGTTAAACGCGCAGGGGTTATAACCCGTGGTTTTGTTATATAATCGGTGGATTAAAACGCGCTGGAGTTATGCGGTTTTGAAACGAGAATAACGACTTAACCACTCATTTTCCTAGCGCGCGGTCATATGCGCCATACGCCCAGGTGTCGAGGTGATTAGGGGCTGGCGCGCCCTTAACCGTCCTACAGTTTGCACCGTTGGCACGGTTGCGCCCGGTGCTGGGTTTTTTGCACTTAAAAGAGCGTGTGAGCTAGGTTCATTCAAGGAGGGTGCGAATTGTAGAACTAGAGACAACAAGCTTGGAGAAGGAGACTTCCAGGAGGCCTATCTTTCTCATTTTTTGACCGATTGAGGTGCCGAAAGAGCCCAGACAGGGGTTTTGGGACGCTAGGAAGCCATTGGAGCAGTCGGTTTGACAGTTTGAGCATTGTAAGACATGTTTTTGAGCACTTTTTTAGCAATTAATAATAATGATCCATTGGAAGATGGACCAGGAGATGTAGCCCAGAAGAGGGGTAAACTCTTTTATCAATTGTTGTGCATATGTGTTTATGTTCAATGTTTATGCTGCTGTCTATGTATAATTTGCATAAGTAATCCTTTATTTTATGTGTTGCAAACTGATCCTTTTTCTTTAAACACATAACATTTCACTTGCAATAAGTTTTCAAGTTTTTCAAGTCTTCTTCATTTTTAGATCAAGAACATTCAAGTTGTTCATGATTGTTATCTTGTAGCACTTCTCACTTCAACATTTACTAGAAAATACGGAAGCATACTCCAATGTTTCCTTAGCCTCAAAACAAGGACTCCATATGAGGACCCATACAAAAAGGATTAGAGGGGATTTAACCTCAAAACATACAAGAATAAACATTTAGTGCATTCCATGTAAAGCATTCTAGATTCACCCTCTCAAATTATTCCTCACTTTGTCGCAACTTTATCATAATATACTAACCATGATTCAATCTAGCTATAACTATAAATACAATATATTATCATTGCACATGAGTTATTATCTTTCCTAGAAGCTTCAAAATAGGTATGTAATCTTCAAATACAAAAAGGTTAGAGAGGATTTCACCTCAAAACATACAAGAATAGACATTTAGTGCATTCCGTGTAAAGCATTCTAGATTCACCCTCTCAAATTATTCCTCACTTTGTCACAACTTTATCATAATATAATAACCATGATTCAATCTTGCTATAACTAGAAATACAATATATTATCATTGCACATGAGTAATTGGCTTTCCTAGAAGCTTCAAAATAGGTATGTAATCTTCAAAAGTTAGCCTGCCTCTTGTATCTCATATTATTGAGATCATTATAAGGGGCGTTGTTATTAGCTTTCTTATCCCTGATACCACTACAAATTTATTGTCTTGGAGTTGATGGAAGGAAGGGATAATCCTTGGGTAAGGCCTAACCTCAACTCTGTTGCACAAGCACTAATTATCTATTATAAACTCAGATTTCTATCCAGCATGGTCTTAGCATGTCATTCACAAATGACAGATAACTGTCTATAAAAGGAATTTATTCTGGTATGTACTAAACAATGAGATGAGTATGAGTATGTATGTACTAACAAAATACTCATCTCACTGTTCAGTACATGAGACGTTCCTGCATCTGTAATGTAACGATGCAATTTTTGTCAAATTCCATTGTAGCATCAAATAAATTACACTATAGTATCCAAACTTTGGTTACATCAAATACACCTGGCATAGTACGAGAACTAGAATGGCATCGTATCTGTCTACGTTCTTGGGTTGAAGCCACAACTGTGGAATGTTGCACATCTATAATCATCATAACACTACAAGTCAAAAATGACGATGGGTACACAAAAAATCCTAAACAAATAAATCTTCTCACTCAATCCAACTTACCGGGGACAATAGGAGATGCATTGTTTGAGCGAGGACGTCCCCGTTTGTTGACATATTCAAACTGGGATGGTTCATATTCAAAGGGATGGGCATTTAAATCAATTTCTAAAACTCTATTTCTTTTTCTTCTCTTCCTTTAATTTGTAGGGCTGAGGAGATGCGAAAGAGAGAAAATTTATTGACAGGTCACTGAAAGAACTGATGATGATGCAGGTCAGTGAAGGTCCACGATCTATTAGGATGTGGATCCTATTGACAAGAAGGACAAAGAGAAAGAGATGGGCCATGAGGTCAAAGAAGAGGGGAACTTCGAAAACCCTAATTTGATACCCAAAACTACTTTGTCGTAGGGAAGTTTGAGGCCACAGATGATGACGACATAACTGTCATTTATGGTGTTCAATGGGTAGATATATCTAAGAGCATCTTAGTGGCAATGTCAAGTTAGTTTCGATGGGTGGTGTTAACACTCAGATTATCACTTGGTGCAAAAGTCCCTAAGCACAAGTGATGAGAACCCAATGGCAACTTAGGCAAGCCACCATTGTCACCTCAGTGGCTTTACCTTTCTTGCTTTAGACTAATAATGATCCTACCTAATGCTAACTAAGCCTAATCATTTCAGTGAGTGAGGAAGGGTATAGGTTAGTTAATTATCTGATTTAAGTTTATGATCAATGATGTATATTCTAGACTTAAAATCAGAGATGAAGTTATCCTAAATGAGAGTGMAAATCACTYAAATATATGYTRCAAGTTTTAATGTGATTTGCTYCAAATAAAATGATCCAATTCTCGGAAGATACAAAGTGCTAGAAATTACAATTTACTCAAGATCACAATTCCCTATAGAAYGTAATAATGGTGTGATTGAAGCTTAYRYTGAGCAAATAAATTGACCAATTGCAAGATATAAGGAGCAATGATCATAAGAAAGAGTGATTCCTTAACCCTTAGTGTTTGAAACTTGCAAAAGAGAATTGGATTTATCGAGTGTCTTTAAGTGGATGTATGAACAAATGCTTGCAAATAGATTTGAGCCTTAACCATATGTGAAGATGAGATTACCACAATAGAATCAATTCCTTAATCAACCAAGAAGCATTATAAACTCCATATATGTAAGTGGATATATAGACCTATGAATGATTAGAAAATCATTTCTCCTTAAAATATAAATTCTTCACAACAATTTGCAAGCTGAAATGTGGCGATTTAATCCAACTTGGAAGATGATCCAATAATTACTTACCATCATGAAACCCAAAAAAAATAATTTGTCCCAAATTCAATAAGTTGATCTTTTAGATGGTCTTATGTGTTGAAAGTAAATTAGAGTTGATTAAGTACTATTGCATGAAAATATGGATCAAGGTGTGTGACTACTCAACAATTTGTACTCCAAGCACAATGAAACTTAACCTTAAGAAAGTCTGAAGTCGCTTTGAAAGATTTGTGAATGAACCTCCTTAAGATACATTTCCAGATTTCCCACTTAACTTATAAAATGCTCTTATGTGCAATAACCATGAACCAAATGTGTTGTCTAATTTAGCATGTTTAAAGCATGAATTGGCCCTTGGAAAGTGAGTAAAAATTTCAAATCTGCTTTGAATAATGAATCTTAAAAGAATTCAGATCTAAATCCAACAAAGATTCCAAAAAAATTAAACCAACAATGTGCTAGGGTGAAATGAACAAATGGATCAAGATTTTAACACCATGAAGCAATGATTTTCCCTGCAAACAATATATTAACTTTTTCAGATCTGCTTTAATGATTTAGACTTAAGAGACTTCATATCTAAGTTAAATTTCCTTAAAAAATATAAATCAACAAAGCAATTGGTTAAGATCTTGAATCATAAACATAAATTTGTTCTTAGAGTGAGGAAAACTTGTTAGATCTTTTCAAATATTTAATTAGCTTAGATTTAATTAGCAACTGTGATGTATCATCATTCATCTAGCCAAATCCTGAACCAGACTTGAAAAAAGATCAATACAGAGCATTCTGTCCTTGAAAAAAGATCAATACAAAGCATGCTAACATCACACAATTATCCCATGGATTGCCTGTCCTGTGCTTTGCATTTGCAAGGAAGGGAAGGCAATAAGAGATTCATTTTCCTTTCTTGCTCATGAGAGATGGACGAAGGGAGATCCTCTCAATCAGATTACAAATGTAGAAGCATGATTGTAGCACATAATGGTTGGAGGGAGCGAAAGTTGAAAGAAGGAAAGCATGCAAGTTGAAGGAAAGTATGTCCTGAAAAATGTCCTCTGTTTCAAATGCACATACTAAATTCTTAAGAATGATGACACATAGTGAATTAGAGAAAGAAACAATAAATGCCTAAGATTGCTTGCAAGAATACCAAACTTTTATGTTAATGCATCACGATCCATCATTGATAACCAATGGAATGCAATATAAAATATTTTAAGTGCAAGTATTAATGTAGTCATGAGAGCATAGCACTTATAGACCATTCATCGTCATCATTCAATGGAGCCGTAAGATAAATGCAAGTATGCTTATTTATGGATGGAAACACTAATGAAGCATCAACATGTGCCCATGACAAATCTTGCAATAAACTTTGCATAGAAATGGATTGTTAAGACAACAAGATGCTAACAACAGATTTGTAAATAGCTTTAGTCAACGAACAACATATTTGTAAACAGACTTATAGCCAAACATCCATTCAACGACTTATATAGCATGTATTCAACTGTCCCTTTATCTCAATCTCAGATTATAACCACCATGCATATGCCATGAACAAAAATAGGAGCAATAATGATAAAGCCCATCATAGGTATGGCATCAATCAAATTTCATTTGTATTACAAAGATGTTGATAAATGTCACAAGTATCCAATACCCCAACCAAAATCTGCATTTAACTTAGACCAGCCTGCATTACAGATTTGAAACCCCAACTATAATGTGAATTCAACACTCAGATCAGCACTCAACAGAGAACCATATACACCATTTGTAGGTTGTTTGAGGTGGCTTGGAAAAGATGCTAAGGCAGCAAGGCTAGGGAGTAAGGACACCTGCAAATGCTACTCAAAAAACAGTCTACAAACCTCAATTTGATCTCTGGAAAATCTGCAGCGTTTGACAGTCTTAGGATAGCAAACAAGAGGCAACGTCATACACCTTTAGGAAAGTCGTTGGAGTTTCTTTAAAATCGTTTGGCTACCAGGGGTTTAATAGACCGAGAATGCATCAAAACATTTGCAGGGCAAAGGGTTGGAACAACACTACAACAGACTTTTGCTTCTGCAGCTCTGGACGTCAAAGAGAACTGGACAATCTCCTTGCTAATTTTGCTATCCTCATGATAATTCTAAAATTTCTAACTTGCAATCAAAGGCAATACTAATTTTAGGAATATGGAAATAAAAGGCAATACTAATTTTAGGAATATGGAAAAATAGAAAGCCTAATCTGCATTTTCTAAATTGGTCACATTTTCTAAATTGATATTAAAGACAGAACATACTAATTTTAAGAATGTAAGTGAAAATAAAGCCTAATCTGCATGTAACGCCTCAACTATTACTAAGGCAACATTGGTTCACTGTTGCCAACAGATAAGACAACAATGGAAGATACACATAAGCGGTTAATTGTTGCCTTCTATCGATTCTATTCCCAGGAAGAAAAAAAAATCCCACAACGTTTTCCAAAAAACTGAAAGAGTTATATTGAACAGAGGGATATTACCTCTATCTTTGTTGCAATGGCTTCAAATATGTTGGGCACGAATACCCTGAACTGCTGTAGAGTCCAATAAGGAATCAGCGGGAGGAAACGAGATGAGGCAGGATATGGACGATCGCAACGGGTTCAGGTGGAGGAGGGACGCGTAGGTGGTGAATTGATGGCGAGGATGTATAGATGATTTGTGGATGTATAGACAGATAGGTGGTGAAGTGATGGAGGGGATGTATGGATGGTGTGTATGGGATGGACACGGACGATCGCAACGGGTTTAGGTGGAGGAGGGACGCATAGGTGGTGAATTGATGGCGGGGATGTATGAATGATTTGTGGATGTATGGACAGGTAGGTGGTGAAGTGATGGCGTGTATGGACGAGTAGTCGATCAAAAGGCGAAGGTAATCAGCGAGGGGAGTCCAGACGCCGGAAAAGGGATGCCGGCAAAGGTCCATTTCGTTTGGACCTTAGCCTACGCCCCATACAGAGCATCTCAACTTTTTATGGTATAAGCAGAGCCAGACACGGGAAGACTTATATATGAAAAGGCTTCGGGATTTAGCAAAAGTTATAAAAGTCTGGCAAGTTCACGAATACATTGCATGCGGCGGGCATCGGTCCTATTTGCAATCTTGTACTATTTAAATGTCATATTGACGCCCGCAGCAGAGGTGTCAATCTTTCAAGCAATGGTCTGGCAAGTTGAAGAATACATTGCATGGGGTGGGCATCGGTCCTATCTAAATGTCATCTTGACGCCCACGACAGAGGTGTCAATCTTTCAAACAATCGTTGAGGAAAGACTTTGTCGGATGACAGTTTCCACGTAAGGGGGCGGTGACATATTTATCCCGTGTTTTATTGAACCCTGATTTGACGCGCGAGGCAAAATACGTATAGGGTTTAGGATTGTGCGTGACAACAGTCAGAAACGGATATATCCTCAGGGATTTTGCACTTTTGCTTTGTTCTACTTATTTGACTAAGTTATAAACCCGTATTAAATGTGTCACATGTGTACGCTTATAAGTTTTACTTTCTTTCCTTCAAACACGTGTCTGACGTTAATAGACATTTTGGACTACATAATAATGGTACCGTCTAGACGTTAGTATTATGATGTTTCTCCGTCTATTTGGTGCATGTCAAAGAGCATTTTTAATGTTTTGTATGTGGGATTGTACATTATCTTGTGGGCTTTAAACTAAGTCTATAAAGTATTAAGTATTAAATGCTTTAAAGGAGTATTTATATTTTGTTTTTTGTTTAAAGTTAATAGAGTTTAAAAAATAATTTATATTTAATTAATGTATATTTTTTTTATTTTTTTTAATTATAATTGAATAATGTTTTATTTTATATTTTATTTATATCAAATTATAAATACACATCATATTCAGATAGCAATTATTTTAAAAATGTCAAAAAAAAATAAAATGTTAGCATATAATATTTCAATAAAATGTAAACTTAATAACATAGATCTTCAAAATTGGAAATCCAATTTTGAAAAAAATTCACTTTAATTATATATCCAATTCATATAGCATAGATTGAATAGCCATTGTTTTGAAGAAACAATAGCCATTTGAAGAATAAATACAATGGAAAAATATCACTTTAATTATATATCCAATTCATATAAATTGGATATATGTCTATATAGCATAGATTGAATAGCCATTGTTTTGAATAAATACAATGGATCCTCATAAAATGCTACAAAGTTGAAGGCAATAAGAGAATCTATCTCAAATTAAAAAAAATAGTTAAAAGGAATAGAGATGATATCAAATTGAAATTATGAATAGAGTTTAAGATAACATGTTTTTTTGAAAGGATGATTGTGTTAGTGAAAAATGTGGTGGTTGAAATTCATCTCATGTATGTTGTTGATGTGTGTAGCATTGTACATGTACTTCCACATAATTCTAAGTGTCTAGACATCGTTCAAAGCCTTCTACCTTGATATTTTACTTTAATTAAAGGAATTATTAAAGTAAAGTGTTTTTTTTAATTAGTCCAGTTTTATTTAATGAAATATGTTTTTTGTTTTTTTGTTTGCTACTTTGTTTGTGACCTACGAGACTACCCTGTGGTTGATAAACTGCAACTCAGGGGCATCTAAGTTGTTAAAATCACTCGGGGATCGCACCCGGCCTAAGCCACACCAACCCTTAGCATGGCTGGATTTTTTGTCCCCGCAAGTTTCGAACTAGTGACATTAACATCACAGAGCGCCTTAACAACTCACTTTGTCACCGAGTGTCCTACACCTTGTGGACTTATTTATTGAAATATTAAAGTAATTAGAATTAGTGAATTAAATATTAGTCATTGATCTCAAGTGAGGTGAGAAGTAATCTCAACCATTAATTACTTTGGAGATTAGAGTTAGGTCATAACTTAATATTAATAAAGCATGGAAAGGGTGAAGGAGGAGACAATTTTTGATATATAGAGGGTTGGATCGTGAGGGACTATGACTCAAGGAGACCTTGGATAGGTGGAGAAGGACTTCCATCTAGAGATAAGTACATGCAAGGAGAAGAGAGAACAAAGGCAGTTACAAATGGGTTTCAGTAGATTGGAGCCGCAACAATAGGGTTGCGCCATACAGAGTTTTCCATACAGTATTTGTACACATGTACGTGGGTTTTAGTGGAGACATACATGTATATGCAGGTTTTCTTAAGGAAAGGTGCATGCATCTCAAGAAAAATGAAAGTTTGAGTTCGTACAACAAACCAAGAGTTGTTAGGGTTTGCAGGTGGTGTCTAAAGTTTTATGTATTTCTTTGTGGCCCATTTTCCTAGTAAGTAAGTCCTTGTAAGCTTTGAAGTTATTTGAATGATAAGCTTAGTTCATGGGAAGAATATCTTTGTGTCTTGTGTATGAGATTTTAATTTCCAGTATTGCTTCTGCAATAGATATTTGAGTTGATTATTCCAACAAGTGCATTCTATTTTGTGAGATGCTAATTTGATTTACAACAAGGAAATCACTTGATAAAAAAGTACCTAGGTGTCGAGATTGGGGAATTTCAACATTGTATGAGAACCAATGTTATAAGAGGAAGCCAAATCTTAGATCCATGACAGTGGATAGTAGATCTATCAAATATACAAGGAGATCTCAACAAATCTATAACTAACAGTCTGAAATCAAGAATTGGATTTTAGGGAAATAATCGTACTAAAGCAGATCTAGGGTTCATCCATACAAAGCTATACATGGGTTACAGTAAGAACAGTCGTGTACATATGTGGGTTTTCTTAAGGAAAGTTGTGTACATATGCAGGTTTTAGTGTTGACACGCATGTACAAGTTGTATAGGTCAATACAGGGGCAAGTTCAATAGCAGGTTATTTCTAGGTCAATTTATCAAGTCTAAGGGATGGAAGCCGCAAGTCTGAAAATTGGATGGAACATCCAAATTCCTATATCAGAAAGCAAGAGTTACTTTGGATTTGAAGGAATATGACCTCTCGGAGATAATGGATAGGTTATTTGTTCCACCGACAGATCCGCTAGCTTTCGCAGCTCACGAGAAGAAGGAGATTAAAGCTTAGCAGGTATTCTTGGATTTAATGAAGGATCAACAAATTCCTCACTTATCCGAGGAGAATAAGACCATAGAGATGTTTGATGCCATGGTAGGATTATTCTAGATCACTAACATGATTAGGAAGATGGTCTTAAGAAATAAACTCAGATTTGTGTAGATGTCTAGATCTGACAATGTTATTAGATATTTCATGAGGATCACTCAGGTATGTGATCATCTTGCATCTATAGAAGATAAATTCGGTGAAGTAGATCTCATGAATGTGGCATTGAATGGTTTTCCCAAGTATTGGGAACCATTTGTCAAAGGATTCTATGCTCGAGAAAAACTCCTAGATTGGTAGAGGCTTTGATAAGAATTTGGCCCTTATCAGTAAGACAAGAAAGGGAAAGGAAAGGGTCCCAACAAGAAGGGTAATAGTGATGGAGGAACATCATAACCAGGGAAGAAGAAGGACTTGAGTAAAATCAAGTGCTTCTCATGTCATGAGAATGGACATTATGAATATTAATGTCCAAAAAAGAAGAAGGGAAGAGGAAATATGCAGACAACACCATCAATAGAGGCACATCTAGATGGGTTTGCAACGAAGTTTGAGTAGGATTTGTCACTAGTTTCTTTCCTTTCTACCAACACAACCATCATAAGTGTGTGGTACTTGGATAGTGGTGCATCTCATCGTATGAGAAAAGCACAGGAGTTATTCATCAATCTGACAGAGAAGGACTCATGGATTCCTATAGAGCTTGGTGATGATTCTGAGTATACAATGAAGGGAGAGGGAACTGTATTGTTCCATCTTGAGTCATGAGGTTCATTTGATGCCCAGGATGTGATTTATGTACCAGGATTGAAGAATAAATTGCTCTCTGTCTCATTTTTGGAGGACAGGGGGTTTTATGTTGCTTTCTAGAGAGGGAAAGTACTCATACATACAAAGAAAGATAGACTAACACAACAATGATGATTGGGGTTAGAGAGGGAAATTTATACAGGTTGCAGGGAAAGTTTGTTCAAGCTTTGGTACATGACAATGATATCTTGTCTGAGTTGTGACATAAAAGGTTGGGACAACTACACTACAGGAAACTATTTCTTATGAGGGGGATTGTTACAAGTCTTCTATAGTTTAGTGTTGAGTATCAGGGAGTGTGTAAAGGGTGTGCACTTGGAAAGAATGCCAAGGATGATTTTCCAAGCAACAAGAGTAGGTCCAAGGGGATCTTGGATATTATAAATTCATGTGATTGGGACGATGTCAACAACACCAATGTAGGGAGCATTGTACTATGTGACATTCATTGATGACTTTTATAGGAAAACCTAAATCTTCTTTATGAATACCAATGAAGAGGTCTTCAGTCAGTTTCATGAGTTCAAGGCTTGGGTGGAGAACCACACAAGAAAGAATATCAAGGTCTTGAGGTCAACTAATGGGAGAGACTACACCTCCAATGACTTCAAGGATTTATACAAGGAGACATGGATCAAGAGGGAATTGAAAGTCTCATACAACCCTAAGTAGAATGGGGTTGCAGAGAGAAAGAACCAATCCATCATCAATTATGTCAAGGCTATGAGACATGACCAAGATTTTCCTATGTTTGTTTGGGTAGATGCTTGTAACATGAAAATATATGTGCAGAATAAGAGTCCTCACAGGATATTGGGGGACAAGACTCTAAAGGAGGAATTATTAGGGGTGAATCTAGAGATAGGACATTTTAGGATATTTGGTTGTCCACTCTACATCTATGTGCCTTTGGAGAAGAGGACGAAGTTGGATCCTTCAAGACAAAATGTTATATTTGTGAGATACATTGAGACCTCGAAGGATTATAGGATATTCATACCATCATAGCGAAATATAGTTGTGAGTAGAGATGTTAAATTTCAGGTGAAATTGGCATCTAGAAAATCTTAGGAGTCATCAACAGTTATAGAGGATGAGGAGTAGCAAGACTCAAAGGATGAGCAATGCTCAATAGCTTCTATTTTAGGAAGTCATGCTTCAGGCGGGGAGGATGAGTTATCCCATTTCAGTTCTGTCAGGAGACCCAGGTGGATATTGTATACATTGAGGGGTGTTGGTGAGCCTCCTAGGAGTGCATTTAGGGAGAGTAGGCCTCAGAGGAATTTTTTGAACTATATGACACTTATGAGTAGCATTATTAATGTTGAGCCTTCTAATTTTGAGGAAGTGACAAATCAACAAGTTTGGTGGGATGCCATGGTGGAGTACATCTCTATCATGAGGAATGATGTTCGGAACATAGTGTTAAGATTGGAGGGGAAGTCAGTTGTGAGTTTCAGGTGGCTCTACAAGATCAAGCATGTCGCATATGGTAGTATCAAGAAATTCAAGGTGAGGCTCATGGCAAGAGGATTCTCTCAGAGAGAGTGAGTGGACTACAAGGAGAGATTTTCTCCAATCACTGAGTATTCTTCTATTCAAGCTATTATTTCTATTTCTTTAGGTATGAGGTGGAGGATTCACCAGATGGATGTGAAAACAACTTTCCTCAATGATATCATTTAGGATTAAGTATATATAGAGAAACCTCAAGGCTTTGAGGTACATGGGAGGGATTCTCATGTGTGTAGGCTTAAGAAGGCCTTGTATGAACTCAAACATGCACATGGGGCATGGTATTCTAGGATAGACAAATACTTGCAGATTATGGGCTTCACCAAGAGTGAGACGAATGTTAACTTGTAATTCATACTTGTTGGGTTCGATTCCACTCATCTTGGTGTTGTACGTGGATGCTTTGTTTCTCACATGTGCAACAGATTTTATAGAAAGGTTCAAAACATATTTGGCTACATTGGTTGAGGTGGAGGATTCACCAGATGGATGTGAAAACAAATTTCCTCAATGATATCATTTAGGATTAAGTATATATAGAGAAACCTCAAGGCTTTGAGGTACATGGGAGGGATTCTCATGTGTGTAGGCTTAAGAAGGCCTTGTATGAACTCAAACATGCACATGGGGCATGGTATTCTAGGATAGACAAATACTTGCAGATTATGGGCTTCACCAAGAGTGAGATGAATGTTAACTTGTAATTCATACTTGTTGGGTTCGATTCCACTCATCTTGGTGTTTTATGTGGATGCTTTGTTTCTCACATGTGCAACAGATTTTATAGAAAGGTTCAAAACATATTTGGCTACATTGGTTGATGAATTATTTATTGGGGTTAGAGGTATGGCAGATATCAAGAGAGATCTTCCTTGGTCAAGGGAAGTATGTAGTGGAGATCTTGAGGAGATTTAAGATGGAGTATTATGGACCGATGGATATGCCTATGGTTAGCAATTTGAAGAAGGTTGTCACTTCATATTCATATTTGGAAGATCCTGTGATATACAGGCAGTTGATAGGATCCTTGATTGGTGAGTACAAGCTAATGATTGTTTCTCATGATGCGTTAGTGGCAATGCAAACATAGAAAATAACAATATGCTAACTTGGAGGGATTTTTCAAGCTACTTTTACAATGAATTTGAATATTGTGTAAGAATATGAAACGTAGGAAATTGAATTATCTTTCCAAATATACAACGTTTATTCATATAAATGGTGAATAACTATGTGAAATTTGATTTTTTCTAACAATGGTATCTTATTTTTCCAACAAAATATAAGGTATATTTTTTTGTTCGTACAAGTGTTGAGCACCTTAGTGATGAAATTTGATTTCAAAAACTTAAATACTTGTAGAGAACCGGTTTTTCTTGTGGTGTGTATTTTTTGTAAATTTATAATATTAATTTTCTATTTTTTTTTAAATTATCAAAGTCAACATATTCCTAAAATTACAATGTCTTTTGTTCGTGCAGGCTAAGAGGGTCTTAACATGATCAAAACCATTTTTTTTTCAGGTCATAGATATTGGTCTCCTCTAGTACATCATATAACTCATTCGATAAATGGTTAAGCCGACAAAAAGTTATAACGAAAATAAGAGAGGTAGGTATTCTGGGATTTTGATATATGTGAAGACAAAAATAGATTAAAAGTAGTAAACAATATTAACTTTAAATATATATATATATTTTTAGAATCTGCATAGTCGACTCTATCTATGTCTGTAGTTTCGTCAACAAATGAGTTATTTAGTTTGTATAAAAATAACGTTAAAGGCAGAGATATAGAAAGGTATCCACAAAAATGGAGGTTTTCATCAATTTGCAGACCGAACTACTAGGTTTTTTATCTCGAACCTAAATCTGAGGCAACCAAGTCAGCGTACACATTATCGATCCCAAACAAAAAATATTGAATTCAAAAGAACTCACACCCATTCTTAAGAGCACACATGCACTCTACAAACATGCACACATTCCTAATAGCTCTCACGCACTATATGAATGTGCATGTGTTCCTAAGAGCACATACACGATCTTATAAATTATTTTTTATTTGTCATCCCCAATCCCTCTCTCTCTCTCTCTCTCCTAG
>JZKD02S0616412.1:829244-856639 GCA_000966675.3 Picea glauca
CCCCCTCTTTGTCTCCATGTACCTCACTCTCACACACTCTCTTTGTATTCCCATCTCCCACTCTCACACTCTCTTTCATCCTCTCTCTCCACCCCCTTTTTCTACATCGCAAGGAAATAAATGGCCTTCACCTAGACATGTCAAGGTCTAGACCTAGAGCATGATATATACCTATACAATGACCATGACGTAGACCATGACATAGACCTAGATCTTGACCTAGACCATGACCTAAACCATGACATAGATCTAGAGGTAGACTTAGACCATGACCTAGAACTATACCATGAACTATATCTTGACCTAGAACTTTAACTGACCATCACCTAGACCCCCCTAGCTCCATCTAATCCTAGGAATAGCCTATAATCGACCCTTAACACCCTCCACACTTAAGCCCTAAGTGCATTATGCATATACCTCTTGTTAAAGGCCCCACAACTCTTACACCCACATCTTGGTGATCCAAGTCAATATCGGTTTCCACCCACCACTTCTAGCTGGCTCACATACAACATTCATCTTGGCAGTGACAATTTTCATCTTGGTAGTTTTTTTCTAGATTTTCGAGTCCCAAACTTTCAAGGTCATTTTGAGGCCCTAAACGACGTTTTTTTGGACTTTTAGGGGTCGAGGGGTATTTAATGGCATGCCCTGATCCTCAGTGGAAGTTGTAATTCTCGGATAGACATTTCTGATGAGGTATCAAATGCCCCAAATGAATATCATATGAAAAATTTATGACCGTGGAATTTGATGTACCAAGTTACCCAAATGGGGCCCACATGACTTTTGGTGCTTCATCTCCTAGGGTTAGGTTTTTGGATGTGTATGGTTTTGGAATTCATGTTTGATGTAAAAATAATTTTGGAGCCTCATTGTACCCATCTTCTTGCGAATGAGCACAACTATCACATCTCTTCTCAAACATAATTTGCCACCATTCTAGCAAGCTTGTTTCCGTTTGCATTTTACAGTTTCAACATATTTCTTTATTAATAGAAACCAAGTTTTACTGTATCTTTGTTATTGTTCATTGAATCTCTGTGTTAATAATATAGATATCTATTCATTTCGTTCTGCTCATAAAATCTGGACCAGTGGTATCAAAATGATCCGCTCCTTGTCATTCTTAATGCATGTCCCCGACGAGGTCAAGGTACAAAGAGTTGGGTCTCGAGATTGTTTCTCTTGAGGACAAAGGATCCCGCATGCCCATGCAAACTTCCATGGCAGGAGAAAAGAAATATGATGGGAAAGGAGATCCTTTCAAACTGTTGCTCGAGAAATCCCTCACACAACAGAGGAATGAGATGATGGATAATTTTGTGCAAATCCTTCAATGACTACCAACAGGCAACAAATATTCCTCGAGCGGAGGCGACGCCGCCCCCTTCAAGGTACATATCAACTTTGATATTCCTATATTTGAAGGTTAGATAGATGCAGATGTCATAGACAAATGGTTGAATATGCTAGAAGGGTATTTTTATTTCGATAACTTTTCAAATAGAGAAAATATTACTTTTACTTTTCTCAAAGTCATCCCCTGTGTCAAATATTGGTGGGAGACTTTCTGTGAGAAAAAGGAAATAGAGTAACCCTAATTATTTATAGTCACACTCACTTGGGATTCCTTCAGGGATGATGACCTATATACAAGATGGACCACACTATGGCAGGAAAGGGACCAAGTAGTGCCAGAGTTCACAAATATCTTCAATACCTTGCACACCAAGTTGGGTATCAAATATTCTGAATGAAATATGGTGCTCAAGTATCACATTGGTCTTCATAGATAGATCCAGGAATAAATGAAGTTTCTTGACATCTCTTCCTTGGGTGCAGCCTATCGATATGTCGTCAAAATCGAGCAGAAGCTTAAACAAAACAATGCGGCAGTTTGGGTATGGGAACCCCTCATAGAAGAAGTAGGGAAAGGGAAGCCCCAACTTAAAGAACAAAGGGAAGAAAAAATATGGAAAACCTCGGGAAAATTAGTCTAAGCCACAAACAAAGAGGGAAAATGCAAGGATGAAGAAAGATAGCCGGAAGTGGTGCGACTTCCATAAGAGCTCCTGTAATAACATTATTGATTGTCTCTCAAAGTAGTCATTGGTGGTTGAGATGAAAGTATCTGAATCATAGGTAGGTTATGAATCTGAGTCATAACTAGAAAAGGGAAAACAAATCATTGACACAGAACCTTGTGCCACCGTTTCTACCACCAAGATCCAGCTCGGTGAACCTAATGAGTTAGAGGAAGGTGAGTGCCTCTTTCATTCACATATGTGGGTGAAAGGCACCTCGTTGCACTTCATTGTTGATAGTGGTAGTAAAAATAAATGCATCTCAGTGGAGGTAATCAAGCAACTATCCCTGTCGACAATGTCGTACCCACAACCCTACACCATCGAATGGCTCTGCCAAGGAAGCGATCTTCATGCCAACCAACAATGTCTCCTATCCTACGTCATCAATCCCTTCAAAGATGAGGTATTTTGTGATGTTTCTCCCCTTGAAGTTTGTGATGTTATTTTGGGACAACCTTATTTATGGAAACATTATGTTTTATATGAGTCTAGGCCTCATAGTGTTATTATCACTTTGGACGAGAAATTGTACAGGATACCCAAGGTAGTCCCACCTAGTTCCATTTCCTTGATCTCTTCCAAGAAATGCAAGAAGTTCATCTCTCAAACCGAGAATTTTATCTTCTTTGTGATTCTCTCTCAGAGTGAGTGAAAGATTGCAGCCAATCCATGTCCTTTTGGGCCAACCTCTCCATGCAACAGAAGAAATTGGATAAGGTCGTGGAATAATATAAATAAATCTTCTCCTCACCTATTGAGGTACCTCTGCATTGTCAGGTCAAGCATTCCATCAATCCGACCACCAATGCACCGCTACCTAATGGGCTAGCCTATCGTTTCTCTCTGTTAGAAAATAAGGAGGTCAAGCGTCATATCCAAGAACTGCTCCACAAGGGGCACATCCGATCCAACTCATCACCTTATGGAAGCCAAATCGTGCTTGTGTAGAATAAATATGGGACCTGGTGACTATGCATTGATTACTGGGCCCTAAATAAAGTGACGGTCAGGAACCGACACGTGATTGCCCGAATTGAAGATCTCATTGATTAGTTCAAGGGGGTCAAATACTTCAGTAATATTGATCTGAAGTCTGGGTACCATCAGGTCCCAATAGAGTAGACAGATGTATGGAAGACTTCCTTTAAGTCAAAAGAAAGTATTTTTGAATGGTTGGTCATGCCCTTTGGTTTGACAAATGTACCAACAACTTTCATGAGGATGGTGGATGACATCTGGCGGACTTTCACCAATTATTTTGTAGTGGTGTATCTGGATCGAATCCTCATATATAATAAGACTTGGGTGGAACACTTGCAACATATTTAGCAAGTTATACACACTATACGACAACACAAGCTATATTCCAACTTGGAAAAATGATTCTTCGATATGGACAGGGTCCAGTACCTAGGCTACATTGTTGATAATCATGGTGTGCATGTGGATCCAGCCAAGATCCAGTTCATCCAAGATTGGTCAACCACAACCACACTCATTGAGCTTCAAAGCTTCTGGGCCTTGCCAATTTCTATCGCAGGTTTGTATTGAGATTCTCCCATATTGCATGGGCCCTCAACCAAGTAACCAGAGGTGGTGGTAAGGAAAATTTTGTGTGGGGCCTTTCCCAACAACAAGTGTTTGATTATTTGAAGCAACACATGTTCTCATCCCCATTGCTTTCATTAAATGACATGCAACAACCCTTTGAGATCGAGAAAAATGTGTCAGACTATGCTGTGGGCACAGTTCTCACTCAACATGACCACCCCATGGCCTATCATAGTGAGACACTATCAATTGTCATTCATAAGTACCCTACTTATGACAAAGAAATGTAATACATTGTGAAATCCTACCTCTAGTGGAGACATTACATTCTCGGGAAGGAGACAGTCATCCACACTAATCATAAGCTGCTGCAGTTCATGAAGACACAAGGAAAATTACAGAATGACCTCCATCAGAAGTGGTCCACATACTTGTAGAAGTTCCACCTCAAAATCAAGTATAAGACAGGAAGTACCAACCATGTCATTGATTTCCTTATCCGACCTCCAGTCATGACACTCACCACAGTGTTAGACTCTTTTGACCATGAGACCTTCAGATGGCCCCAATTCTATGAGAAAGATCCTAACTTCGTCACCACCTACTAGATGTTGGGAACAAATACAACTGTCACTAATTTCCATCTTCAAGATGGGTTGTTGCACCATCTGGGTCATATCTATGTTCCATCAAGCCAGCAAGCAAAGATTATTTGGGAATCCCACTACAGTTGGGTGGCAGGACACTTCGGTGTATAAAAGATAGTGGTAGTGTTGCATCAACATTTCTATTGGATGAAACTTAGACAAGATGTTAGCAAGTACATCATGCCCTGAACTACGTGTGTTATTTCCAAAATGACCACTAAGAAACAAGGCTTGTACACCCATCTTCCTAATCCTGACAGGCCCTGGGAATCCATTTCAATGGACTACATGTCAGGCCTTCCATCCACCAAGTAGGGAAATGACCTTGTTTTTGTGGTTTTTGATCACTTTTCAAAGATGGCGATTATGACCACCTGCAAGAAGAGAATCATAGTGGAGGTCACTGCCAAGCTCTTCTTTGAATGAGTATGGGTACATTTTGGGATACAAAAAACCATTATCTCAAATCAAGACATCTGGTTCCTCATCACATTTTGTTCGAGCCTTTGGTCATTGTTAGACACCAAGCTCAACAAATCCACTGCCTTCCACCCCCAAACGGATGGCCAAACCAAGTTTGTCAACTAAATGATCATGCATATCCTACACATGTACAATTCCAATCTCCCCTTCACATGGAATGAGATTCTTCCCTATGTTCAACATAGCTACAATAGAGCCATACATAACTCAACCAAGCATAGCCACTGTCAGGTGGGGTTGGAATTTCAACCATTGGGTCCCATGGATGTTGCACTACCCCTTGTGGCCACCCATGTAGACTTGTACCATGCTCAAACTGAAGCTGACAAAGCCACCCGGTTCCTTTAGCAGATCCAACACATCCACCAATAGGTTAATGCTATTTTACAAAAGTCCAATACCAAGTACAAGTAGTGCCATGATCAACATCGGGTGCCACACAAGTTTCAAATGGGAGACAAAGTTTGGTTGCACTTGCAGAAATAACACCTTACAAGGCCCCATCCGAATCTTTATCCACTCCTATATGGACCTTACACCATCACCAAGGGTGTGGGAGACAATTTTTTTGAGCTTAACATTCCCGGCTTCGTTGGATTGCACCCAGTGTTCAATATGGATCTCCTTCGACCATATTTTCCACCATTATTGGACACCTCAAAGATAGAAGAACAATTGACACCAACCGAGCTCAACCTTGACTGCATGGAACATGCATCTATTGATCAGATCATGGACACACAGGTCAAGGGCACTCGACAGCAAAAGATACAGATTTATCGGGTTGTCAAAGTAGGGAATCTCCTACATCAAGGCAAGTGGCTCACCTAAAGCCAAATTCAACAGACGTTTCCTCATTTGATGGTTGAACTCAACACAATGGAGACCATTGCTTCCTAAGGAGGAAGAATTGATCAAGGTGGATATCGATGGCCACCCACCTCTTCGAGCTGGATCACATACAACTTTGATCTTGGCAATGACAGTTTTCATCTTGGTAGTTTTTTTCTAGATTTTCGAGTCCCAAACTTTCGAGGTCATTTTGACGCCCTAAACAAAGTTTTTTTGGACCTTTGGGGGGCTAGGGTTTGTTAATTGCATGCCCTAACCCCTAGCGGAATTTTTACTTCTCGGATAGACCTTTTCAACGAAGTATCGGATGCCCAAAATGAAGATCATATGAAAAAATTACGACCCCAAGAAGTTGATGTACCAACTTACCCCAACAGGGCCCACATGACTTTTGGTGCTTCATCTCCTAGGGTTAGGTTTTTGGATGTCTATTTTTTTGGCATTCATGTTTGATGTAAAAAGGATTTTGGAGCCTCATTTTACTCATATTCTTATGAATGAGGGCAATCGTCACATCTCTTCTCAGAGATAATCCGCCACCATTCCAGCAAACTTGTTTGAGTCTTCATTTTATAGTTTCAACATATTTATTTATTAATAGAAGCCAAGTTTTATTGTATCTATGTTATTTTTCATTGAATCTATGTGTTAATAATATAGATCTATATTCATTTCTTTCTGCTCATAAAATCCATATCACTTGGTGCTCTAACCATTGTTATATGCTTCAAAACACTTTCAATCCTAATACCTTAGGTTCTAGTTTTCCTCAAACCCCTATACATATTTATTCATAAACATGTTTGGTCTATAATAAATGTTATATCCATTGCATTAATATCATGCATGCACTCTTGTTAATTGAAAGCCTTGTTATTTTCACTCATCCATGCCCAACAAGAATGCATGCACATGCTTTAGTGCACATGCATTTTAGGAACGCACGTGTTCCTGCTATGAATTTTATGTGCCAAGAACAATCCTCTACCTCATCTATCTCAAGCCCGACATTTTCACGCCCGACATCTGCACAAAAAAATAGTAGGAACATATAAGGCTTTTGTTTTTTTAGTGTTGTTGTTTAATTCGTAGACAATTTTGTGTTATTGCAAGACAATTGTGGGAAGAATTGGAATACAAATTTTTCCAAGTGGAATTGGAATTGATGGTTGTGTAATACCAAGACAAATTTTTAGAATTGGAATTGTTATTTGTGTAATACCAAGACAAATGTATCCAATTGGAATTGAAATTGTTAGTTGTTTCTTCTAGTGTATTACCAAGATAAATTTATCCAATTGGGATTGGAATTTTTAGTTGTGTCTTCTTTTGTAATACAAAGACGAATTTGTCAAATTGGAATTGGAATTGTTAGTTGTGCCTTATTGTGTAATACCAAGACAAATTTGCGGTGGGGTGCTTGGAATCCAAATTTTCTCTTTAAACATGGAGAACCGACGGATTCGAGAAAGAAAGTCCTCGAGGAAGAGAAAATCATCAAAAATGTAGAAGAAGAAAGAGAAAAGGAAAATTTAAGTATGTCAGAGCGTAGACTTTTAGAAGAGGGAAATCCAATTTCTAACAGAATAGATGTCGTTTTTGTTTCTCCTCCATCACCACAGGAAAAGCGTAGGAGTTCAGTAGATACCAATCCGTGTAGTATCTCATCAAGACAACTTGTTGTGGATGACCAGATGATGGAGGATTTTCTTGGATCTAATTATACAATGGATTAAATTAGAGAGGCAACTGGTGCATAACATTGTGGTGAAGAATTTCATGTGGTGCAACCTCTTGTTGGACAATCAGTTGTTCCAAAAACTAGTCAATCCCATGTCCACTCTCCTCCCAGATTTGATTCGCCAATGATTGAAGGGGAAAGAACTGCAACATTTTTAACTCCACAATAGGGAGGTCAAGAGTGTCAGAATAAGGGTTCATCGTCCTTACCTAGATTGAGAAGTGTGCAACGAAGAAATCCTAAACGCATTAAAGTGGATGAAAGTTGTATAGAATCACTTGAAGGTAAGTTACCTAATTGTATTGTTCATTATAATTCTTATAAAATCATTAAACAATATTTTGAACCAAAATCCAATGCTGCTAAATGTCAATTATTTTTGGCTTTGTTAAAATCTATAAGTTTGACTATTGTTAGGAGAATTTTAGATATTTAAATAGTCAAAAGTTTAGAAACAAGTCATCATATTGTTATAAACCGCGTATAGGATTTTCAAAGAATTGGTAAGAAATATCGTTCTAAAGACTACAATGCATCTCGACATGTCTTGTCACAATCATTTTTTAACAAGATCACAAGAAAAAATTGTTTGCTACAACAAACCTCTCATCTCATGAAATGCAATATCAAAACCCTTAGAAAGTATTCTCATATATAAGATAGCCTCGACACCGGTGGCCCTACATATTTGTGGGCCTTCACTAGTAGTCTACCTTGTTTTGGCATGAAGTTAATTGGAGTAGTTAATGGACTAGTACAATATTTTTGGCATGAGAACACTAGGCCTTCTTCTAACCAAAAATATGTACTAAAATTAATAAGGGGATCTAGGGATCGTGTACCCCATATTGAACACTTTCTTGAAATTACACAGACCAAATTGTATGAGAGAATCAAGATTGTACATAGTGCACTTAACTAGGGCCAAATATATTTTCGTAAATGAAAGCCTTGGTATGTTTGAATAAACACAATCCATAAAACATGTTGTTGTAGATATAAAATTAAGTATGGTTATTATTACGATACACACACACAAATATATATATATATATATATATATATATATATATATATATATATATATATTGTTTTTCATAAAACCCTTTTGCAAGAATGCTCAGTTATATTGTTGTCGTCGTCATCTAGATACTTTATTCACAACATCTTGTGTACAAGGCTAGAGGGTTGTACATTTTATCAAAAATATTGCTTAGATGGGGCATTCCCCACGTGCGATGGAATGAAATTATTGATAAAGTGCATCCATGTACGAGATGAGTATGAATTGGGGAGGAAGGAGGTTTCCCTACAAAGATTTAAATATGTTGCATATGATATTGATGGAGGGCAGGAAAGAAGAAATATACAATTGGTGACTTCCCCGGTACGAGTATGTGACTTCATCAAGGACATCATTTAAAATACACGACAATATGTTCAACATGTCCATGTGTCTCAATGGTAGGACGAGCATTTTAGAATATGAAGAGATACATTTCTCATTGGTACTATCTTATCAGTGGTTGATTTTGTTGATAACTACACCCTTCAACCACAAAATGAGACTCAAAGCCAATATTATCACTCAAGGTAGGTCAACATAATGTTCCATATCATATACATGCATGGGCTAGATAGTAATGAAGAAAACAAAGTTATATTGAAGGAGTATCACTTCTACATAAACGATAATCGGTGCCATGACTTAGCCTACGTACATCATTGTTTTGAGTTTTTTTACAACCACCTTAAGGAGAAGAACATATAGATGGATCAACATTAGATTTGGACAAAAGGTTGCACATGCTAGTTCAAAAATGCTTGTGCATTTCAATGGTTGTGTATGTTGCACAAAAAACTCATGGTACCACACATTTGGAACTATATTGAGTCTGAGAACGGGAAATAGGAGCATGATGGAGTAGGCGCGTGCATAAAAAGAGCATTACGCAGGCAATAAATGAAGTACACAACTTCCCTCATTTGAGATGTGAAATCCATTATTGAATGGTGTACTTCAGTAATGGGAGAGGGAACAAGAACCAATGAAGACAAATCACACAGGAAAGGACATGTACATAGATATTTTATGGAGGTGGTCAATGTAGATCGATCATAGTGGTATGAATGCAAAACAATCCAGGGAACTTGTGGATTCCATTTAGTTCAAACATTAGATAATGCAATAGTTGAAATGTGGATGAGAAAACTCTATTGCTTCCATGCTCCATGTAGTAGTAATGAATGGGATGATTGTGAATCAACAGACTAGGTTGATAGATGGGATCCTGTATCACTTCCCATTGGTCAATGCATAACTATGGAATTATCCTAGTTGGAGGAGGACCAATCTAGTATTTCATCAAATTATGATCATGTCTGAGATCTCGTACTACCAGGTTCGTTGAAACCTTCTATTTAATTTTGAATAAGTAGCATCAATGTTTTATGCTTTGGTCATTTAGTGGAATCACGTGTTGGCACTCTATATTTTGTAGGGAACATATACGTAGTGGTTTCCCCAAGAGGCAATGAATGAGGCACTGATTATTGGTTGGCACGATGATTAGAGGGAAATAAGACCCTCATGTGATCAGTAACAGACTCTGAAGGCATTGAATTTCCGATTGGGTTGATGGTGATTAAAGGAGAATATATAACACATGATGGAAGAACATAAAAGAAAGGTGGTTATGTATTTCAATATTATAGACTAGGTGAAGTTGTATACCACTTTATGAACTTGATTTTTGGTACAAAACTCCAACTACAAACAATGTCAACTAAGAACTCATCCAAGGTACAATACTTCTTGCCTTACTTTGAGAATGAGAATTTAATGGATGCCATCAGTATTAGAAGTGATCCATATGGTCTTCTTGAATGACCATAGGTATGTAAAAGGAATAATTGAACAAATATTTCATATTTATGAATTATTGAATTTTTTTCTTCATTTTATAGTTGTTATAGTATTCTTGTATTTCCATACCTTTCCTTTCCTTGCCTCGCCATGCCTTTCCTTTCCTTTCCATTCCTTTCCTTTCCTTTCCATGCCTTTCCATGCATTTCCTCATTTTGCGATAGTATAACAAGCCATGCCTTTCCTTTCCATGCCATGCCTTGCCTTGCCATGCCATGCCTTGCCATACCTTGCCTTTCCATGCCATGCCATGGCTTGACTTTCCTTTCCATGCCATACCTTTTCATGCCTTGCCTTTCCATACCATACCATGTCATTACATGCCTTGCCTTGCCATGCCATTCCTTCCCATGCCTTGCCTTGCGATTCCATGCCATGCCATGCCTTTCCTTGCCTTTCCATGTCATGCCAAGCCTTTCCTTGCATTGTCATACCATGCCAAGCCATGCCTTGTATTGAATTTCCTTGTCATGCCATGCCATGTCATCCCATGCCATGTCATACCATGCCTTTCCTTTCCTTTCCAATACACGCCCTACCTTTCCATGGCAGGCCATACCATGCCTTGCATTACATTTCCTTGCCATGATTTCCTTTCCATTCCATGTCTTTCTTTGTTATGTTGTGCCATGGTATGCCTTGCCTTGCCATGCCTTTACTTGCCTTTCCAATCCATGCCTTTCCTTGCCATGTAGTTCCATGCCATGCATTGCCTCACCATGCCTTACCTTTCCTTACCTTTCCTTGCCAAGCCATGCCTTTCCTTGCCATGCTTTGCTTTTCCTTGACATGTCATTCCATGCCTTGCCTTGCCAAGCCATGTCTTGATTTTCCATGCCATGCCTTGAATTTCCTTACCTTTCCATGCCATGAAATTCCTTTCATTTCCTTCCCATTCCATGCCATGCCTGTTACATAATGTTTCCCTTGCAGAAATATGAAACCTCCCATTACCAAACCCCTATACCAATATAGAAATAGTACAAGTGGGACCTAACATACCTTTAAACTAATTTTAACTAATCAGAAAGAGAGATGGAGAATGAGATGCTTCCAATCCGCGAGCTTGATCTTCAAACCCCCTGGCACAACTTGATACCTGCAATGGGTAGAAAAGAGAAACAACTATCTCCTAATCTAGTTGATTAGGTAAAACAAATTCATCTATGAAGATTAAGGCAATAGTAGACAAGAATATGCAAGAATACACAAGCTTGAAGGAAATAGGCCAAATATATTCAATGAGAACCAAAAATAGAATACTTACAGACCAGGATTGATGTTGCAACAACCTCTCCAAGCTCTCCTCGTCTAATCCAAAATGGATCCAAGAAGGACTAAAAATAAAAGTTCCTAGAATCAGATGAAACCAGTGCCATTGCATTGGGCGCGTCGAGTCAATTTCAGCCATATAATGTTTTTCAAAAATGGGCGTCGTATGCGAAATTTATTTTGTTTTGATCAATTTCCCATACAAGCAAAAAAGTCAATTGGTCAAATTCAAAAGTCAACAGGCCGTACTGTTGACATCAGCAGTACATCAACATGAAGTTATGATGATGTCAGCAGAGACATGTGGCAGCATGAGGAGGTAACATGTGTCACTCATTTTTGGCATTTTTAGAGGGTGATGTGTGCCAATCAAAAATTGACACGTGGCATTGTACGGACATGACACGTGACTATACAGAATGTTGACGTGGCCCAATGGCAGTCTGACACATGGAAGTACAGATGCTGATGTGGCAGTTGACTGGGCAGGTGACTTGGTAGTACGGATGTTGATGTGGAAGGCTTAGGGTATGACACGTCATTGTACGAAAGTGACGTGGCAAGATGACAAAATGGTGACATGGTACTGACTGTGCGTTGTATATGTTTGTGACTAGGTTGTATGGTCCAATCACAAGGTGACACGTGGCCCAATCATAGGGTTCCACGTGGCACCCTGGATTTGGCCAATGTGGGTCAATTCAATTTTTTTGTTCCTTCGCAAGAATCGACCATGTGACCTCCTCCATAGCCCAAGTCTTCGGAACAAGCGCCAACCATACGGGCTACGTGTTTCTTGTTATGTCATATGGAATAAGATAAATTTAAAGTGGATATGGGTGGATTTTGGGGGATAAGCCTCGGTCGGTGGGGGCTAGCCTGAATGATCGGGGGCTATGGACCTGTTGGTCCTTGACCAAGTTTTGGAGATCCTTGGTCAGGTTTGACCTATTTTGGGACTTCGATAGGTTGTTGAAGGAAGAGCGCAAGTTGAAGCACAGATCACCGGATCTCGGCCCATTTTAGGGCATTTTTATGATTAGGTCTTATGTAACGGGTATGGGATGTCGACCCATGGGTTTACCCATGTTTAGGCCCTTTTGTAATGTATAAATATAAAGCTAGGAGATGTAATTAAGTGGTGTGTGTGGGTGTGTGTGATTATAGGTGCTAAGGGCAAGTGAAGGACAATGTGCTAAGTGCAAGTAATAGTTGTAATTTCTTTGTGCATACTGTGTGAGATTGCAAGGCTAAGTGCAAGTAACTGTAAGAGATTGTGTAAGGGATTTGTGTTGTAACCTAGCTCGGGGAAGGAGGATATGGCGAGGTGTGCACATAATACATATCTCCTGTCCTCTGCAGAGTAGGATTTTGATACTATGTGCCTGTAAGAAGCTTGACAAGAAGATAATAAATAAGAGAAGAGTTGGTGGACGTAGCCCCACACTGGCGGTGAACCACGTATATCCTGTGTTATGGTTTCTTTATGCATTTTGATGATTGGGTTGTGCCTTTGATGTGATTTATGATTAGTGTTGTTATGTTTATGAATGTTAGAAGCATATGATATAATAGTTTAGTGCTCAGTGATGTGAATGAATGCTATATCTGATATGTTTCTTTATGCTAAGTGCTTATATGTGTGGATCTGGTTGAGTATTGTGTTACTTTGTAACTAGGGTTTTTATTTGCGAAGTAAATACTAGTTAACTACTGATGAATGGTGACTCCTAAGTGATTTGTTAGAGTATTGTAATCATAGATCCGTGTCCCAGATAGGTTGCAGACACCTGATTCCTATAACCACCCCTGCCTCTACATCAGGTGAGACTTCATCTTCTTCGCAGGTGTTTCCAAAAGGGTCGGCAGTTAGGGTTTTGTTGGTGCGTTGTTGAATCATTGAACCCTGGGTCTTCCCTTGTGCCAACAAATGGTTCCATTGTCGTGACATGAAACTATGATTGCTAGGAACTGAGGAAAAGAAAGAAAGCCCTGTGTGTGGATCTGTTGCTTTAGTGTGCAATATTCTACTTGACTTGTGAAAGCTTTGTGCTGAGAAAAGAAGTCTGATCCGAAGAAAAGAGGTAAGATCTGAAAGCTTTGTGCTCTGTTAGAGGTAAGATAAGTTGACATTTTTTCTTCAAAAGTATGGATCTAGGTATGTTTGATAAATTTGGTCCTAGTCTGAAAACTATGGTACAACTAGAAGAAAGAAGGTTTGATATGAGTAGATCTGATAGAAATAATGAAAGATATGTTATTTCTATGCATAGAAAGAATGTTTGGACTAAAAAATGGATGCAATATCTTAGGAATAATTTTCTACATGTTAGCTACCACAATCCTAGTGCATAGTACAAGAAAGTATGGGGATCATTTAAGAGGAAGAGAGGATTAACCCTTTGTTACAGTTCTAGAAGGCCGGGCCATCTTGCTAAGGATTTCCCTGATAGAAGACCTAGTTGTGTTTGTTGTAAATATATGGATCATGAAGTTCTGGATTGTCGTAGGATGATTGCCAAACTTGAAAGAATGAATATGGAACAAGAAAAACATGAGAAAGACTCATAAATTAAAACTATGGCAGAACCCTCGAAAGAATCAGAGACTGTATTACTAAAAATGAAAGAAACCCTGAATGACCACAGAGATAGCAACTTATCAGAATAAATTCAAAGAGAAGAAGTTCATAGAAACAAGAATAGGAGACTTCGACATAGACTGTGTTTTGGATAAGGAAACACAGGTGAATATTATGACAGAAAGAACTTGGGAAATTTTAGGAAAGCCTTCTATGATTCCTTCATTGGGAGGAATAGGATTATTTAGAGGAAAGATGATAACCCTATGTGGAAGACTTACCCATAAATCTATGAGTGCTCATGGCACTTCTACAGAAGAAGAATTTGAGGTTGTTAAATTTATTGAGAACAATGCCCCATTTGCTATGTTACTAGGAAAGATCTGGATTGAGAAAGATCAGATCCGAAGAAAACAAGAAGATGAAGCTCTAGAATAGAAAAAGAAAGAACTAAGAGACTCCATGGCTAAGAGAATAACACACTTATTGGAAGAACAAGAAAACCAGTCGAAGCTACTGAGGACCAAAAATATGGATGTCGAAGTTGAAAGAACACAAGTAGATTTGCAAAACTTGTCCATACAAGAGAGTAGAGCACCTACCCTAGACAGAGAAGAAGTATTGCCCTTAAACCCTACGGAATACCATCAACAGTGTGAAGTTATTATGCCAAAAGAAGACAAGAATCAGAATCGGAAGAGGAACCCAGTAACGTAGATCACAGGGAAGAAGGCTAGAAAGCTCAGCAAGAAGAAAGCAAAGTTGGAGAAATTATAAGAAGCTCCAGAGAAGACTTCGCAGAAGGAAGGTCCCCAGAATTAGAACTTCTTCGGCATATCAGAGTAGCGTAGATTGACACTTCGCCTTGGCGAAGTGATATGACCATTGGAGACATTATAACCATTAGATTGATGTTCCAAAAAGGTTAGAACAACAGTTATGATAAAAAATCCCGCGATTGGACCGTTGGACCACGCCGTAATGGACATAACTTCATTGATGAAGGATTCTTTTCTGTTGGAAGGATCTATTACATCGCTATCTACTTATATCGTCGACTGTTGCGTCGAGCACACTTTCACGAATTGTATCCAAGACAGATAGAGAACTCATTGTTACTGTGTTGTACTTATTGAGACCTTGCCATCCATTGTATTGCATTGAGAAATTGTTCATCAGCCTAAGATATCTGATCTCAAGCATGCATGTCAGATGAGCTCAATGCTGTGGAAAATTCAGTAGAGGAAATTTTAATCGATCTAATGGAATATAGAGTGATGTTCGTAGGAGTTGAAGCCTCCTCGACGAGAGGAGTACAAGCCTCCCCGTCAAATTCTCGCGGATCTGGACCATCTCGAGAAGCATACGATAAAAGGACTAAGCATAGAGATGACTTAGAAAACACGAAGTTAATCCCATCCTTCCTTCCCGAATACATCCCACCTCTGTCCGGTGTGGTGAGTCGTGATAGTGTCCTGAGGGATTTCGACTACACAGTTATCACAGTGTACCTCCCGAAGGGGATATGCGCAATCATACCGCAATTGGAGAGAATTACAACTCTAAAGATTAGTGACTATAATTTAGGAGACTGCAAGACCTATGGCATGCTTGTACCTCACAAGTACTTGACCAAGAAGAAGGGAAAGAAATAAAAAATCATTCCCCAACCATGGACCATGAACATCGCACAGTCCACTATCCTGAACGTAATGAAAATCCCACATTTTTGAAGGCAGTGAGAGGTTAACACGTGTGTTAAACTCCTGTTGTTGTGCTTCCACGGTGGTTACTTATGGCTAGATAGGTGCATCATTGTCAATCTGGCGCTGATCCATAGGATCCTTGACCTAAGTATGGAGGGACCCGACCCACAAGACTTTTACCCAGGGAAGGTTGTAGATCGCGCCCTGGCACAGAGGATTAAAGATACTTATGTCGATGTAGAGAAGGGAACGCGTGGCTACAAGGTAGCCTCCATTCAGAATGGCGCAGTGCGCCTTGCTTGCTAGTTTATCATTGGTAAGCTAGTAAGGAAGAACATACCCAGGTAGGTCACGGGGTTTGTCGTTGACCTTGCAGGAAAGTGCATGGAGGGATTACAGATGAACTAGGCTAGTTACTTAGTCAACCAGGTAGAAGTGGATTGCCGCGAAGCTTAGGATCAGGGATATGAGTTCCAATTTAGCTAGATCCCGATCCTCGTCCCATTTACAACTTGGGAGATGCCAGAAGGTGCGACCTTCCCTGACATTGAGTCATTCAAGCTGCTTGCTGAGAAGTTTACCACACTCTGGTATTCGAGCGATATGGGAAAATAGTGGCAATTGAATGTAGCATTCCATACCTACTACTTACAGTTGAAACAAGACATTGAGTTGTTCACCCGTATGACATTGAACACTCTGGACAGATTCAGACCCCTGATGAAGTTCTGTGAAGATAGGCATTTTATATATATCACTGTGTGCGTAGATGAGAGTAAAGAAGAGTTGTTGTCATACTATAAGATCATCGAGGAAGATATGGAGGAGATCACTAAGGAATGGCCTGCAGAGTACCTTATACCAATCGACCAGGTGAAATTGTTCGACCCAAAACTCATTGGAAACCCGGTGGTTACCCACGAAGAGTATGATGCACCCAACAGTAGTAGGAAGAAAAATAAAGAAGAGGTACAACAACTGGACAATGTCTTAGAAGAAACTGCTTCAGACTCACCTGGCAGAGGAGGTGGTGATGAAGTGGACAAAGAAGAGAAAGAAGGGGAAGAAGATAAGAAGAAGCAAGGTGAAGTATCACCGCCACAGAATCCCCCTGATGATGCAGATCCACTAAACAAAAGAAAGGTTCCCCCCATGAAACCTTTATCACCGAAGAAATCCAAAGTTAGTAAGCTGAAGCTATAGACTGTGTTCATGGTGGATGACTTCGACTTCATTATTGCAGCTATGTCAGACGCCTCAGAAGATATTTTGTAGAGAACCAAAGCAAAACAAGAGGCTATGTATGATAGAATTGAGACAGAGCTAAGGGGTGTCCAACAATCCCTTCAATCTAGCCGTGCAACGTCCATTGCACCCCCTCCATTATATGAGACAGAGTTGGGATATGAGCCTACCCAACTCCGCAGAATAGTTGACGCCACTGAAGCTCGCCTTCATCGTGTGTAGGAAGAGAAAGACCAAGCCACAACGACTCTGAAGAAAGCACAAGAGGAGGTGATAGAGCGATGCAAGGTTGCACAGCAGGAAAAGGCTGTCCTCCAAACGAATTTCGAACATGAGAAAGCGCATATCCAACAAGAGAAAGAACAGTTGCTCGCAGAGTAGATTGGAATCAAAGAAGCAGTCAACAGAGCACTTTACTCTCTCACAGGCTTAGAACAACTAGTTTAAGACCTAGTAGAGCATCAAGTGGCAATGCTTGTTGAAGCCATTCAACAACTTCAACGAAGAATAACAGATCTAGAGCTACAAACAATGCTAAGCACTCCGCAGGATGTGTGGGATCAAAGAGAAGCAACTGCTCGGAGTGGAGTTGAGAGAATGAAGGCCTTTGCCATGGAATGTAAACAGATAAGTGATTGCAACCCGCAGACTTATGAGTGACTCACTAAGGATCTTGAACTAAAGACACTGGAGTCACAACTCCAAGAGGCCAAGCAACAAGAAACAAGAGTTCAGGAACAACTGAAGCTCTTGTAAACAGTTGAGAGAATGAAACGATCCTAGGAACAACGCATTGTTCAATAGTAGAACTGGAAGTGACTCAGAGGCTCCAGCCAACCTAGGATGCAACTTGCCAACTGTTCGAAGAGATTGAAGGACAAGTAGAAGAACTAGAATAGGTAGGCACTATAGTTGAGAAACAATTGGAATGACTTGTGAATGAGGCAGTTCTTCAAGAGTTTTTTGTGCAGGAGGCCTTGGCACAACAACAAGTCAAAGAAGCTCGAGCCAAGATTGAGGATTTTGAGGCAGAATTAACCAAATAAAAGTGACTTGGGATGAGTCACAAGTGAGTGTTGGGGGCATGTTGGCCCTTGACCAAGTTTTGGAGATCCTTGATCAGGTTTGACCTATTTTGGGACTTCGAAAATCTGTCAAAGGCAAAGTGAAAGTCGAAGCAGAGATCGCAAGATCTCGGTCACTTTTAGGGCATTTTTGGGATTAGGGATTATGTAATGGGTATGGGATGTCGGCCCATGGGTTTACCCATGTTTAGGCCCTTTTTTAATGTATAAATAGAAATCTAGGAGATGTAAGTAAGTGGTGTGTGTGGGTGTGTCTGATGCTAGGTACTAAGGGCAAGTGAAGGCCAACGTGCTAAGTGAAAGTGACAGTTGTAATTACTTTTTGCATACTGTGTGAGACTTGCAAGGCTAAGTGCAAGTAACTGTAAGAGACTGTGTAAGGGCTTTGTGATGTAACCTAGCTCGGGGAAGGAGGATTTGGTGAGGTGCGCGTAGATCTCCTGTCCTCCGTGGAGTAGGATTTTGATGCTATGTGCCTATAAGAAGAGAAGAGTTGGTGGACGTAGCCCCAGGCTGGGGGTGAACCAGGTATATCCTGTGTTATGGTTTCTTTGTGCATTTCGATTATTTTTTTGTGCCTTTGATGTGATTTATGCTTAGTGTTGTTATATTTATGAATGTTAGAAGCATCTGATATAATAGATTAGTGCTCAGTGATGTGAATGAATGCTAGATCTGATCTGTTTCTTTATGCTAAGTGCTTAGATGTGTGGATCTGGTTGAGTATTGTGTTACTCTGTAATTAAGGTTTTTATCTGCGAAATAAATACTGGTTAAATATTGATGAATGGTAACTCCTAAGTGCTTTGTTAGAGTATTGTAATCACAGATCCATGTCCCGGCTAGGTTGCAGACACCTGAGTCTTGCAACCACCCCTGCCTCTACCTCGGGTGAAACTTCATCTGCTTCACAGGTGATACCAAAAGGGCCGACAGTTAGGGTTTTGTTGGTGCCTTTTTGAAGCATTGAACCCTGGGTCTTCCCTTGTGCCAACAAAACCAAGGGTTAGCACCAGATGTTTTGGGTGCAAGGGGTTTAACCACTGGCCACATGACAATGCATTCAACCAATGCAACAACTTAAGGCCAGGCTTAACAGTTAGCGCCCATTCCTAGGCCATATGGTAGCACCCCATACGACCAAGAGCCCGGAAAAGAGGGGCTAACACACCATTTTTCCCAAATTTGGGTTTTTCAACTATATTATATGATTTTTTTGGATTATTAGCCTGATTTTATTGGATTTTGCTAATTTTTAGGGGATTTGGAGGCCGTTTTTAGGCCAAATCTTGGGGAGTAGTTGGGATAGGATCCCCAACTCAAGATATATATAAATCAGATATTTTTTTACAGTCCAGGAGGTTCATATTAGCATAATGATGACGATTTTGTGAATCTTGAAGCCATTTTCATACAGGTAAGCCATTGAGGAAGTGAAGTTTGGAGGCCATTTTCGGGAACCACGCTCAACCTTTTTCAATGACATCAGTTGTGTTGGATTATTGAGGTTGAGAAGAACACAGTGAGACTAGTTTGTAATCATTTTGATGAATTTCTGATTTACTTTTGAAGCATTGAATATTAATGAGAAATCCTCCCCCACTGAGACAAAGGCCCAGACATGTAGGAAACCTTGTAGAACTCTGTTGAAAATATTGTTTTTATGGTTTTTTGTTCATTATATTTAATTTATGATCTTCATTCTTTATGATGGCTGCAATATTCTTTAATTAAGTCCTTCTTATTTTCTTAATTTTAAGTGGTAATTGAACAAATGCTTAAAACTCAACTAAGTCTTTTAAATATTATTTTCGGATCAAGTGGTATCAAAGCAGGTTGACAGTTGGTTGTTTGAGTTTGCATGATTACTAGGGAAAAGATAAGTTGAGGTGAAGGTGAGCTTGTAGAAGGGTATCTAGATATTGAATCAAGAAAGAGGACTTCTCAAAGTGAGAAGATGGCATCTCAAGAAGGAATGTCTCAGAATGCGATAGAGTTTCAAAAGACATTCTTCGCCATGTCAGAGATGGTAAAGGTCTTATATGATGATTACTTGGAACATAAGAGCCATTTTTAAGGAGAATATTCAAAACAAGACAAAAGTGAAGAAGGAGAGGACCCTCCTAAACCTCCTCCTTCACCTCCTTCATTTCCATCATCATCTTCTTCTTCTTCAAGTACAAGTGCAACTTCTACCGCAAGAAAACATTCTCGTAAATATAAGCATGATATGCCATCACTTAATCTTGATGTGAAATTCAAATTGCCCATGTATGATGGTGAAGTCAATGCTGAGAGGCTTGATAACTGGTTCAGATAGATGGAAAATTATTGTAGTGTGCAACAAATCAAAGATGAGGCAACCCAAATCAAATTGGCATCGCTTCGTCTTGTAGGCATGATGAGTGTTATATATGCACTAAAAACACATTAAAGACCCTCAATTAAATTATCAACCCGGGGTAAGTAAACTTAGAGTTGTAGCAAAACATATGCCAAAGGTAGAAGGGCTGGTAGGAGTATAGTCTAACTAAGGAAGGTAGCTATCTAAGGCTAATCTACTCAAGCAAATCTATCTACTGAGAAAACCCTACTAAGCAATTTGAAACTATGTAACCTAAGTACTTTTGGGCCAAAGATCGATGGATAGTTCTTTAAGAATGCAATTAAAACCGTATGTAAAGAAAACTAATTCAACAGTAAGCAATAAACAACTATTTAAGCATAACAATAATCAAATAACCAAAGCAAACTATTTTAACTTGCCAACCTACATTGAATGAGAAACTATCCTATGAAAGAAAGTAAATAAACAAGCAAGCAAAGACACCTAACTAACCTACTAAAGCAAGTAAACAAGTAAGCAAAGACAACTACCTAACATATTAAAGCAATAGACAAATAAGCAAAGACAACTAACTAACCTACTAAAGAAAATAGACAAGTAAGCAAAAACAACTAAATACTGCAAGCAATCAAATTAAAACTTCTCATTGAACAACTATTTGGCCTAAGAGGCAAGTGGATTAAATTCTCAATGCAAAACTATTTCTAATGCATGAAAGGAAATCTATTTTATTGAAAGCAAGAAGAACTACCAACTAATGCTTAATCTATAATAAGCAAACTACTATCTAATCTATCAAAGCAAAGTCTATCTATCCTACAACAACAATAAAACTTTATTCTAATCTATGAAAGCAAGAAACTATATCTATGAAAACAAGAAAACTATCTTTTAACCTATGACAATTCAAATATAATGTTGGCGGTTGTGTGAATGTCTTTGGTGTCGGATGATATCTCGATGGCATTTGACAACAAAGGACAATTCAAGCGGTATAAGCTCAACACTAATCTCAATGGCAAAGTGAAAGGTATGGATTAAACAATCCAATGAGAATTTAGCCATGACAAAAATAATGTTAAATACCTTGCATATTCATGTATAAACCATCAACAACATAACAAGATCATAATTATACTTCTACACTATGTAAGAAAAACTAGATTCAACCATTAACTAAGAAATATAATTGCAATTTAATTCTAGGAAAGGAAATTACATAAATGAAACTATACTACATCTATTCTAACAATTCAACTGCAATAAAGAAATGCTTAAAAACAAAAATTAAAAGTAAACTAACAATTATATTAACCAACAACTAGCTAAGCTAATTCTACATAAAAATGAAGTAAGCAAGCTATGATTAAAGACTGAAATTGATCCTATCCATCCATCAAATCCTTGTCCCAGAAAGCTCAATTAAAAACTTTGTTCTATTCTAATTAAAACTTTGTTTTAAACTTGATTCTAAAATTATAAATGAAAATGTAATCTAATATCTAACTACACATGGGGTTAGTCTAAGGATCTACAGATCCATTCCTAACTACAAGATTAATGCATGCTAACACAATTCATCATACTAACCTGCAAAAGAGAGTCAAAACAATTAAATTATAACAACAAACTAATTAACGTAATAAAAATGCATGTACAGGAAATAAAGAGAGACAACTAAACTATAAAAATGCATAAATAAACTAAAGAAGAGTTACAAGATTGTTGGTGGGCCCCCTAGCAAGTCGTGGTCACTCCCTAAAAGCACACCATGAGATCAGCAAAAGGAATTCACCATTAAAATGTAGAAACACAGTTTTATACAATTCTGACAATTGAAAAATGCAAAAACAGAGACAAAATTGATTTTGGCTCTAACACACGACTTCTTCTACTTCTTAACAATTATCTGACCACCACGGTGGTATTTATAATGTTTACACATCAAGTGGTCGATCACAGGAGTTTTGAACCACTTCTAAAATTGGCAAATTTCATTAATGGTGCCCTAACTACCGAAACAGAGCGAGCCAATAATCACCCACCATAAAAACCCAAAATCGAGTTGTCAAGAATTTAGTAGTTGGAAGGGATAAGGATGAACAAAACCCACGTTAGCGATTTTCCCATCACTGGACGCCAATACCATAACCGCCAAGTTGCCCTCCGTTTTTGTGCAATACACAGTGTTGGATCGGGTACTGGAACGAGTGCTGGAATGAGTGTCGGACTGAGTGCCGAAAGTAGAAACGTAGTGCATTTTCGTCTTGTAACACCAAAAAACGTGAATTAGATCCTTGGAAGCATGAAAACATGATAAATTATGCTCGATACAATCATTAAACATGAATCATACATACCTTATGTCGATCATACCGTTTTATCATAAAATTCTTCAAAAATCTCCTTCAAAAGATGAAAAACACATATGTACATGTGGCAAAAGTGCATAATAACTGTCATAAAAGTGATTATATCTCGGGCCCAACAAGGCATAACACTCATTTTGTGGCAGAGTAATTTGCAACATGGTACTCAACAAGTTGGTAATGTATTTCCATCATTGAAAGATTTTGTTTTTTCACTTAGAAAGCAATTTTATCCTTTGGGTTATCAGGAAAAGGCTTTAATTGAATGGCAAAGTCTTAAACTAAGAAACGAACAAATGGTCCAAGAATACATGGATGAATTTCGTAAGATGGAATTAATGTTAAATATCACATTACATACACAAGAAACTCTTATGAAGTATATAGGAGGTTTACCTGCACATATTCGTAACATTGTATTTATGTTTGGACCTACTAATCTTGATGATTTTTTTGTTCAAGCAACGTATATTGAAGCAGGGAAAACAAGAGTTGGTTTGTCAGGGGAATTGTCTTCAAGGAAATAAGACAAACAAAATGGGAATGGAAAGAAATAAGGTTTAGCGACCGTGAAGGAAGATAAGCTCTCTTGCAAGCATTGCAAGAAAGAAGGGCATGATGATGACCATTGCTGGCAATTGCATCCAGAGAAGAAGCCAAAGTGGTTCAAAGAAAGGAAAGGGAGGAAAACAGTTTAAACAAAAACACAACCAATAGACTTGGATTATGATTCAGGTGATGAGACTAAGATCACAGTAGTTGTCTTGACAGGTAAAATTGGTGATGGATATGATTCTAGAAGTAAATTATCTCACATAAGGGTCATAATGAAACATACTAATATCGACACATTGATAGATAATGGATCTCAATCTAACTTAATTTCAGAGGAAGTGGTTAAGAAATTGGAAATAAACACTAAGATGCATCATAAACCTTACTCACTTAAATGGATAAGCAATAATCATAAATTGTACATAGCAAAGCAATGCACTTTAAAGTTTGCAATTTCATCAAAGTTTGTGGATGAGATAATGTGTGATGTGGTGCCACCAAATGAATGTGGAATGGTCTTAGGAATCCCTTATTTGTATGATCACAAAGAAATCTTCTACAGGGAACATAATCAATATCACTTAACTAAAGAAGGAAATGAATATGGTGTACATGCTCATCACATAAAATAAAATCAATCTCTTCAAACAATGGAACGGTTAAGGAAGGCAACTTATGCAAGCAACACACATATAATTGTGCCAAGAAAAGCAGTTGATCTTAAGCATGAACATGGGATGGTTGTAGAATAGAAATTCAATGATACTTTGCTTCAAGATAAGTTAATGTCGTGCAAGAACATCAAACATATTAGTTCGTTTGCAGTCATATTTATGATATTATAGCTACTAATGTTTTCAACATGGATGGTAGTGGATACAATAAGATGTGAATGATTTCAAGTGGCTAACAATATGCTTTCAGTTGTCATAGTTGTTTTGCAATTGATTATGATGCGACAGGTGCAGAGGACATAGTTTAAAGACAAAGGACAAGTGGGGTGGCCTATCCCGCACTTGATGACCGGTTAATATCCTTTTCGAGGACCAAAAGGTCTTAGTGGGGAGGCATGATCCAAAATGGATACAAGAAGGCCTAAAAATCAAAGTTCTCAAAATTGAAAAAAACAAACACCATCGTGTTGGGCATGTCACATCGATTCCGTCCATATATATTTTTTCTGAAAACGATTGTCGTATGCGAAAGTTATCGTGTTCTGATTGATTTCCCAAACAAGCAAAAAACTCATCTGGTCAAAGTAAAAAATCAACAGGTTGTATTGCTGACATCAGTAGTACATCATGATGACATCATCAGGGACATGTGTCAACACGAGGAGGTGACACATGTCATTTTGAGGGGCTGATGTGGACCAATCAAGAATTGAAACGTGGCACTGTAAGGATGCAACACGTGGAACTGTACGGAATGCTAGTGTGGCCCAATGATAGTATGACACATGGAAGTACATATGTTGATTTGGTAGCTGACTGGGAAGGTGACTTGGCAGTATGAATGATGACGTGGTAAGATCAGGGTATGACATGTGGTTGTACGATAGTGATGTGGTAGGATGACAGGACGGTGACGTGGTGCTAACTGTGCACTGACCGTGTTGGTGAATGGCTTGTACAGTCCAAACACATGGTGACGTGGGGCCTAATCATAAGGTGCCACGTGGAACCCTGGATTTGGGAAATGTGGGCCAGTTCAAAAATTTGTCTGTCCTCCACAAGAATCGACCATGCGACCTCCTCCATAGCCCAATTCTCTGAAACAAGCGCCAACCATACGGGCTACGTGTTTCTTGTTATGTCATATGGCATAATATAAATTTAAAGTGGATATGGGAAGATTTTTGCGGATAAGCCCCACTTGGCAGGGGCTAGCCCGACCAACCAGGGGCTATGGACCAGCGGTTAGCACCAGATTTTTTGGGTGTGAGGGGTTTAACCATTGACCACTTGGCCATGCATATGACCAACGCAACAACTTAAGACCAGGCTTAACAGTTAACGCCCAACCCGAGGCCATATGAAAGCACCCCATATGACTAGGATCCCAATGCAGAGGGGCTAGCGTGTCATTTTTCCCGAATTTGGGTTTTTCAATTATATTATATGATTTTTTTGGATTATTAGCCTAATTTTATTGGATTTTGCCCATTTTGGGGGGATCTGGAGCCCTTTTTTAGGCGAGATCTTGGGGAGAAGTTGGGATAGGATCCCCAACTCAAGATCTATATAAATTAGAGTTTTTTGATGTCCAAGAGGTTCATATTAGCATAATGATGATGGTTTTGTGAAGCTTGAAACCATTTTTATGCAGGGAATCCATTGAGGAAGCGAACTTTGGAGGCCATTTACGGGAGCTACGCTCAAACGTTTTCAATGTCGTCAGTTGTGTTGGATTCTTGTGGTTGAGAAGAACACAACTAACCCAGTTTGCAATCCTTTTGAATCATTAAATATTGATAAGAAATCCTCCCCCACTAAGAAAAAGGCCCAGAGACGTAGGCAACCTTGCCGAACTCTGTTAACAATCTTGTTGTTATGGTTTGTTGTTCCTTATATTTAATTTCTGATCTGCATTCTTTATAATGGATACAATATTCTTTCATTAAGTTCTTCTTATTTTCTTAATTTCTAAGTGGTAATTGAATGCATGCTTAAAAGTCAACCAAGTCTTTTAAAAATCATTTTTGGATCACCGTCCAACGCCGAGCATGAATATAACAAGATCAAAATGATGATACTCTGACTAATTACCTCCCCTCCACCTTGGAAGGCCCTCAATATATAGGCTTGAGAGGCACAAACACCATGAGAAAATGAGGGATATGGTTGAGGATATGGATCCTTGAGGTTTGGATCAAATACTAAGGTGAAGCGAAAGCATGGGGGCTAAATATAACCAATCCCATCTTGAGAGATCTGGCCCATAGAATAAGGTGGAGGATCCACCTTTTCCCTCAACAATAATGACACTCCCCTAGAGTGAATGACGGGGTGCCATCCTGATAGTGGAATTCCTATAATATGTCAAAGGGGGCACCATGGCCCTCTCCCAGCATGGCCAGGGGATCGCCACCCTTCATAAATTCCCCCCAAAAGGTCAATTTTTCCAAGAAAAAAGAGTGTTTTGACCTTGAAATGATGGGTTTATTCCTCCAATATGACTTAGGGTTCATGGAAAACGTTTCTCATGGTTCCAATGGGTGGTGATGCCTAGCAAAGTGAATGCGACACTTGGGAAGGTGGATACAACACTTGTGGCGGTGCATGCAACACTTACTGAGGTGCATACGTCACTTTGTGACACTTGAAACACTTATGGTGTGAAATGAAAATGTGACAATTTCATGTGTAACAGATGCCCTCTAAAGTGTGAGGTTAGAAGAGAAACTGATGGTTGAAACACTTTACAAATTCTTCAATGCAAGGGTGTTGGAGTCGGAGAACTTGGCAGAAGTTGCAAACAACCATCAAACAATATTAATATGTTTCATTTATGAGGCAGACATGCCTATACCTGGAATATGAGATTACTCAAAGCATGGTTGCCAACCAATAAACTGCGGATCCATGAGAGTACTAACTAAGGATATGGACACTAGAGATACAATGTGGATCCATACCTCCATGACATGAATTGATTGCATCCACGAAAACTACACAATGGAGCTATGACATGACAAAACATAGCCATAGATCAATAAAATGTGGATCTATATGACAATATATATATATATATATATATATATATATATATATATATATATATATATATAAATAAAATTTATTATTAAATAATAAGAAATAAGTAATAATTAGTAATAATGAAAGGGCATGTCTCAAAGGACATGCCAATTAATGAAAGTGCATTCCCACCTAGGTATATATAGGAGGCCCTCATTTGTAATCAATCATATTATCTCATACT
>JZKD02S0616412.1:862935-892180 GCA_000966675.3 Picea glauca
TTGGGGCTTCTAGATGACATATGAGGGTCCTCCAACTTCGTAAGGCCATAACTCTCAAACCGTGAGGAGTTATGTGGTGTTCCACATACCACCAGAAATGGAATGACATGTACTAGCCATATAGAATAGTATTACCTACAAATATATCAAAAATCATACCAGTATCCATTGAACAAAATTGGGTCCATTACCCAAATCTGGGTTCTCCAACTTCTCATGGCCATAACTCTCTAACCGTGAGGAGTTATGTGACATTACACATACCACCGGAAATGGAATGACAAGAAATATCCATATAGAATAGTTTCACTGACAAATTCACTAACCTTCATCTCATTATTCCACAAATAAGCATGGGTTCTCTAACCATACTTCTAGGATAAGTCAATCCACAAAGTGTCTTCCCGTGAAGGATTTCCCCATAAGGGGACCACTTTGGATTTAATACATTTGTAATTATTATCAACCATGAAAAGATAATAATGAGTCATATTTACATCAAACAAACTTGGGTCCATTACCCAAACCTTTGTGCTACCAGAATTCACTACTAGACTTTCTCCAAGGGTTGACATCAATCACTAAGGGGTTGACATCAATCACTAAGGGTTGACATCAATATACAATATCACTCTCCTATAGTTGAAATCAATGACAACCAACAATCCATACCAACTATACATCAACCTAAGAGAACTGTCTGACAATCCACCCCTTTGGCATTGATGGCAACACTTAGTCATGATAACATTCATGTTTATACTATTTATCAATGTTTCTATCTCTCCCCCTTTGACATTAATGGAAAAGGGTATCTCCCTTTGGGGATGCTCCCCCTGACTGAACTCTCCTTGGGGATGCTCCCCCTGTTTACGTGCCTTTGATTTTTATTTATGTTTATAATCCTCCAATTACTCTCTTTCCCTTCATATGAATAATATCCCCCCCCTTTGAAAAAGGGTATCACTCTGAAGTCATATCGCTCATTTTTCCCTTGTGACAATCACTCCCCTTGGAAACATGCCTCTATTCTCTCTCTCCAAGAATTTACCTTTGCATCTGATAAATGTCTCCCCCTTTATCCTATTTATGGTGCATCCTCATGTACATCTAAGACATATAAGCTAAGCATTCAAAAGCATTCATTTTGGAGTAGAAATTACTCCTAGTCTCTGGCGAAGATACTCAAGGGCTTCCCGTGGAAGAGATTTTGTAAAGATGTATGTCACTTGTTCTTTTGTTCCCACATATTCAACTCTGATGTTCCTCTCTGCAACCTATTCCCATAGAAAGTGATACTTGATTGAAATGTTCTCATCATACTCAACCTGTCTATCTGTCAAAGTTTGTTTCATCCAAAGAACCCGTGTACAACATGTTGTTGTTGCAATATACTCTACCTTGGTTGTAGATAGAGATACTGATGATTGTTTCCTTCTTAGCCATGATACTAAACACTCACCCAAATAGAACGTTTCTCCACTGGTGCTTTGTCGGTCATCAATACAACCTGACCAATCTGCATCTATTTAGGAAATAAGATATAGATCCTTTCCTTTTCGATACTATAATCCAAACTCTTTTGTTCCTTTGAGATATCTAAAAATTCTCTTTATAGCTAATCCATGTGATTCCTTTGGTGCTTCTTGCCACCAAAGGAATCGTGTCTAGATGTTGTCACATATAGTAGGTTGTCAATCATTGACCTGTATTGCCTCTGATTTGTAGACTTTGAATCATCATCTTTGTTTAACTTGCAACTGGTTTGCATGTGAGTGATAACTGGTTTGCAATATTCCATTCCAAACCTCTTTAGCATTTATCTGATATACTTGGTTTGAGAAATAAAAATTCTTTAGTTGCTTTCACGTATCTGAAGTCCCAAAAAGAAGGATAGTTCTCCAAGTAATGACATTTCAAATTCATTTTGCATATCCTTTGCAAATTTCTGGCTTAACCTATCATCATCACAACCAAAAATAATATCATCAACATAAATTTAAATTAATAAAATATTACCTCGAGTTACCTTGATGTAGAGGTTGTTTTCTACGCTTCCTTTCCATAGTTCGTAGGGAGTTTTGTCATTTTTGTTTCTGAGCATTACTCTATTTTGAATGCGAATTGATGTATGCACTGCATCTGTCCAAAAAATATATCTGTCAATTTGGAATCCATTAACATTGTTCGAGCCATTTCCTCATGTGTAATTATCATCCATTATGATAATGTTCCTTTGTCTCTAAACCACTCTCTGAACCAATCTATGAATCCATGCTCTAGTCCACTATCATATATATGTCCAAATGTGCTAAGTGTTCTTACGAATCCATCTCTGTCCATACTATCAAAGACTTTACTTGCGCAGCTGTCCATAATGCTAACCCATTTATCACTATACTATCATGAAGTCTTGATTAATCTATCAAACTATACTTCTGCTAACTGATTTCTTTGAATATGTCTTCTCAAACACTGCAATCTTCTCGAATGATGGTTCTTTGGTCTATCACAACTATCGCATAGACTCCCCCTGTCTAATATTCATATTACTTGGGAGTCTCTAAGCTGGATGGCTCAAAATAATTCCTACTCTGGTGTGTATTCATCATCATCTTCATTGGTAGATTCATTATCTCTCTGAACTCTTACTTCTTCCTTTCTATCTATGGATTCATCTTTCACTACAATGCCTGAAATTACAATCTCTTGAACTTGTTCCTTATTTACATGTCCTTCCTTTCTTTCAGTTATTTTCCAAACCTTTATGTATCTGGCATCTTTCTTTTTCTCTGTAGAATTTTCTTCATCTCATTTTATTGCCAATCTTGCAATCTCAGGTACTTGGTATTTGTTCACATGTTCTTCCCATTTTATTATCCATACTTTCTTATATCTGATATCATTATTCTCTTTCATGGAAGTATCGATCATGCTTCTACAATCACTGGCTATGTGTCCATAATTATAACATTTGTAGCACTCATTGTTACGTGCGACCACATAGGCACTTCTTGCTTGAACATTTCCTTTATAATCCTTGCAATCTACAACCTTATGTCCAAAGTTAGTACAATAAAAAAAATGACCATAAAATAAATTTGCATACATGGGAGTGAATGATCTTCTTTGTGGCGTATTCCTTCTGAATTTTTTCCTTGAATGATCATGAACATGATTGAAACTTCTTTGTGTTTTGAACATGGATGGTCTTCTTGAATATGTATCTTCAATAGTTTTCTTAGATTCAGGTTGACCATGATTCCTTCCTTTGAGTACTTATGCATAACTCTTTCTATTTTCTTCATTCTTCTTTTCTAGCAACGTAGATTGCTTCTCTTCATTCTCTACAATTGATGTGGATGTTTATGTCTCTTCAACGTTATTGTTGAGCTTGACAATTTTGACTCTTAGTGTGACAACTTCTTCTTCAATATTCTCAACCTCTTCTCCTTTCTTCATTATCTGAGACTCCATGACCTCTTTTGTTCTCTTTACTTCTTCAAGTTGGATTTTTGATGTACTTATTTCTTCTTCCAGTCTTATCTCTTCTTGACCAAACTCTTCCTCAAGTTGGTTTAAGTCATTGGTTATTTCCCTGAGATGATCCATCATTATCTTTTCTCTCTTTTTTGCTTCATCCTTTTGTGCTGGTATGTTGGCTTATAAACATTTCTTTTGATATTCTGGTGTTTCTTCAATTCTTCTGGCCTCTTCTAGTTGAGCTCTTAAATTCTTGATGACCTACTGATCTTTTTTGGAACCTTGAACACTTTCTTTTTGCTTCATCAATTCTTTCTTGAATGACTTGTTTTCTTTTCTTTCTTTCCTTAGATATTTAATTGCATTGATCAATTTTTCTCTATAATCAACTTTTGCTTCTTCATACTCTTCCTCTTTTGAATTTTTCCGACATGATGAGCATCTTTCTTCTTGTTATGAATTTGCATATTCTTTGGCATTTTCTGAATCTGGGATGGGTGAATAATATATGTCATGTAACTTATCCCAAAGTTCTTTGGCTGATGAAAATTTACCAACCTTTTCTCTTACCGGATTAGGTAATTCTTCCGAGATAAAATCCATTGATATTTTGTTATTCTTCTTCAATTCCTTCTTGGTTGCAATCTTTTCCCTTTTTGAACTGTCATATCCTGTAACAACTAATAGCCAAATATAATGTCCCTGTGCCTGTAAAAATACTTCTATCCTTCTGCTCCACATATCATACTTAAAACCATTCTGACCATTAAACATTGGTACTTCATAATCAGAATAATCCATGATCTCCTTGCAATGGTTAAATTGTTTCTTGAAGGAACCTCGCTCTGATACCAATTGTTAGATTACTAAGAGGGGGGGTGAATCAGTAATAGATAAATTTAATCCTTTTTAACCATATAATCCAAGGGTTATATCAATGTATCATTATCATCCAATAAATGCAGAGTAAATAAGAAATGAACAAATGAAAATCATACACATACACAACACACCAGTGTTTTACGTGGAAACCCAAAGAAGGAGAAAACCACATAATGTTTTTTCTTATATGTATTGAAGAATTACATTCATTGGAAGCACCAACATCCTTTATTTTACAGCTGTAACTGGAAGGAGGCTCCAACCCCCTAGTTTCTTAGGCTACAACCTGAGGGAAGCTCCAACTCCCTAATTCTCTGGATGCAACCAGAAGGAGGCTACAACCCCCTATATTCTTCGGCTATAACCAGAAGGTGGCTACAAACACTTGTCCTTGCCCCATACAACCACCCTAAATTAGAAGTATAATGATGGAACCACTGTCACACTATCACTGTGAGATATACCATTGTAAACATGTACCAATAAACCTAAACCATGCATCAACCTGTACCTCAACCTGTAATCAACCTGTACCATAAACAAGTGCATCAACCATGCACCAACCTGTACCAAACAACCTGTAATCAAACTGTACCATAAACAAGTGCATCCAACCATGTACCAACCTGTACCTCAACCTGTACTATGAACAAGTGCATCAACCATGCAACAAACATGTACAAATAACCTGTCAAAACAACCTGTCACAACAACTTGTCCAAACAACCTATCACAACAACCTGTCTCATCAATATTATCAACCAAATCATATCTACTCACCAATATCAATCACCAAGACAACTCTCAAATATGTGCATCAACCAAGCATAACACAACAACTCCTAATCATCACCAATATCAATATGTGCTTCTAATAATACAAGTATGCTACATCATCCATAAACCATGTGTCAAAAATACTACTAAAAAGTTACTCCAACCATGTACCAAGTATGTACCAATCATGTATCAACTACTCATAAACTATAACTCATCAATATGTACCAACATCAACAACTATACACCTCATGTATGTGCCAACTCATCAACTACTTGTCTCAACCATGTACCCAACATGTACCTTAACCAAAGTCCCTCATCAATTTCATCATCCAAATATGATTTATAACTCTGTAATAGACCTGGTGTATATGATCAAATACCTACAAACCTTCCTTAACTTTAACAACAAGAGAATATTATTTTCATCAAACTTTTCTTTAGTCTCCCATGACTAGTTTTGGATTAGTCAACAACCCTAACTTGAAATAATCATAACTTTGTACCTGTAATGAATAAAGATCTGAAACTGATACACAATGTTCTTCGGTGTTTTTTATACAATTCCTCCAGGTTTCACTACTTGGAACCTCTCAGAAAAGGATTTATAGAAAAAATGGCATACCTTGTTGAATTATGGCTTATTCTAGAGAGAGACCTTGTATAGCGTGCCTCACACGAAATATTTGTTGAATCGATCTGAAAATGTTACACAACATACTAAAGACTGTAATATAACCAAAACATTTTGTATTACATAATTTGTATCTATTATGAAGAATTTATGATGTTGTTACCTGAAACACCTGTTTTAGACTAGTTTCAGGACTAACCACAAACCCTATTTTCCACGGAGTGTAACTCCAAAAATACAATGACCCACAAGATGATTTTTTTACCACAGATACTTGGATATGTTTTCTCAATTGAATAACAATTTCACGGTCTGAATCATTCTATAAAATACGTTATTGCGAAAATGGTGAGATGACTTGTAAATAACATACCTTAGAAAGCATCATTAAAAGAATTTATCATTCCTTGAATTCCGGCCTTCTTTTCTTCACCTTCCCTCAGAAATTTGGCTTAGATATCCTTTTTTTTTACCTCAGACACCTATATATATTCAATATGCTCAAGTGTAATCTGAAATGAGAGAGTCTTTCCTCTTATTTATACTCTCCAAGTAGCTTCCTTAAAAACATCTTCTAGGTCACTTTACCCACTTTCCTTATTTTAGGGTTAACCCACTTCTAATTTCTCCATTAAATTTATTATTCAAGTAATTTATTTTGTATTCACTTTGAATTATAGTACACGCATTACTTCACTTTATTATTTACCTTTTAAAAACTCTTAAGCCACTTTGCTACTTTGACCTTTTGGGGCTTCTAGATGACATATGAGGGTCCTCCAACTTCGTAAGACCATAACTCTCAAACCGTGAGGATTTATGTGACGTTTCACATACCACCAAAAATGGAATGACATGTAATATCCATATAGAATAGTGTTACCTGCAAATATATCAAAAATCATACCAGTATCCATTGAACAAACTTGGTTCCATTACCCAAACCTAGGTTCTCCAACTTCTCATGGCCATAACTCTCTAACCGTGAGGAGTTATGTGACATTCCACATACCACTGGAAATGGAATGACAAGAACTATCCATCTAGGATAGTTTCACTGAAAAATTCACTGACATTCATCTCATTATTCCACAAATAATCATGGGTTCTCTAACCATACTTCTAGGATAACTCAATCTGCAAAGCGTCTTCCCGTGAGGGATTTCACCATAAGGGGACCACTTTGGAGTTCATCCATTTGTACTTATTATCAACCATGAAAAGCAAATAATGAGTCATATTTACATCAAACAAACTTCGGTCCATTACCCAAACCTTTGTGGTACCAGAATTCACTACCGGACTTTCTCCAAGGGTTGAAATCAATCATTAAGGGGTTGACATAAATCACTAAGGGTTGAAATCTATCTACAATATCACTCTCCAATAGTTGACATCGATGAAAACCAACAATCCATACCAACTATCCATCAACCTAAGCCAACTATCTGACAAAAATATGGTGTAGTGGTGGAACCAGATGGTAATCAATAAGAATAATAAGAATCAACATATCTCGTGGATGTTGCATCAATGAGTGGTTGGCCAAATGGATTAGTAAAAAGAGGATTCACATACAATGTAAGGATTTATTCAAATGTTTTGACCAGTTCTTCAATGCATTGGTCATTACCAGGAGCAAAACTCATCATTTCATAAGTGTGATCTATAATCATTGCTTCGTAAGAAAGATTGTGTTGAGGTCCCTAATGTCATGTTCCATACCTTGTATAATGTGAAATCTACAATCCTAAGGTTGAATATGAAAGTCAAATAAACAGGCTCATATGAAAAATAAAAACAAATCAACCAAGAAATAATAGGCTCGAGGATCTTCTTAATGCAGGATATCAAGCCGCTAGTGATGAAGTGAGATGAACTTACCCTGACCTCCACATAACAACACTTCCCAGTGCAAGCAACACTCACTTTCACGGGATCGCCCTCCAAGGGTACTGAGAGTGTGATAAGATGTATGCCCAAGGTACTATGGGAATCCCCCCACATTCACCTTTGTATGTACCTAAAAAATGCCACTAAGGTTACCAACTCACAATCAGCCTCTAGGAAGGTACAATATATTATCACATAAAGTCGTTTATGTTCGCAGGTGACAATCATCAGTGCATCAAGAAGGAAAATGCAGTTACAATAGCAGAATTCCCCTGCATATTTTGATTCGGGGCCATCTCTAAACAAAGTTACAGGGTTCCCACAGTCAGTAGGCGGTTAAAGTTTTGGTAGAGGCACTAAAGTAGTCGGCACGCCCAGATCTCAGGTCCCGTCCAAATCAATAGTCTCAAATCGTTTTGGGGCCGCAACATGCTCGGGCGTTAAAAATCCTTGAGCGGGTCAAAGTCCTAACTATGGTTTTTGCGGAAGGCTACGTGGCAGAAGGTGGTGTGTTTCAGGCCCGAAATTGGTGTGGGTCCAAACTGCTTCCCGCGGCCCTGAAATGAACATGCCCATATGATTCCCTATCCAATATCGACAGGTGGCCGCCCGATAGTCATCCCGCTGCACTCCAATCCCGAGGAGGGGTCAACCAACAAATGAGGATTGACTTTTGCGGCCACTTGCTTATTCAACGACCAATCCAGTTGCAACAGGTGGTCTTCCACTAGTCATCCAGCCACGCTCTAATCTCGATGAAGATCCAATTAATGAATCATGGACTGGTAGTTGAAACCTCAGCTCAGTTCATAAATGGAAAGCATGAAAAATGGCTGAGAAGATAGGACTATCAGCACGAGGTACATCAATGGATGGTTTTCCTACAAGCCCATGTTGAAGCAGGTTTGCGTCTGACAAAACGAAACACACACAACCTAACAGAAGGTTGCACAGATGAAAATATTTGATTGTGATTGCTAGATCACACTCCTAGAAGTTGTGGACTGATCTGAGTATACGTAGATCAGTTCAATATTTTGTTATGGTCGTCAAATGGTTGAGAAGAGCTCCCTATTTTGTAATATTTGATAACAGAGTTGTTCTCTGGTTTTGTATGATACTTGAGAATTTCACATTAATATAAGTCAGCTTCTTTCGTCTCGTTGTTTAAACTATGTTGAAACACTCGGGTATGGAGGATCCAGTCGAGGGTCGTAGTTGTATTGTAATGTAGGTTTGATTATAATGCTATTGTGACCTGTTCTAGTACTTTCCCTTTGTTATATTATTTCCACTTATGATGAAATGATCGTGCATGGAGGATCCAGACGAGTTGTTGTAGTCATATCATAATGTAGTTTTGATTATTATCCTACTGTGATATATTTCAGTGTCTGAAACTTGAGTTCAAGAGTTCTCTTGAGCTGAGTTTTTCTTCACCAAGCTGCCTGAAATCTAGATGCCCATGGAAAACTTATTCACCTCTCTCACTAAGTCTTCCCTCTGCTCACCATTAAGATCAAATCACTGACCGAAGCTAATGAGGACCTCATTTCCCTACACATTTCTAGTCCAGTTTTTGTGTTAAATCATTCTTGTACCAAGTTTTTTCCATTTGAGCTCCACTCATAAACCTACCTCCACAAACAGTTTGATGGGTATTGGGCTTATCCTCTTCCAATCTTAGGGTGAATCTCAGTGATAACATTTTTGGCATCATTTCCGGGGAATGAATTGAAGACATTTCCCTGGGATTGAACGCAAAGAAATTATGATTATGAAGGTGCATCCAAAATCAATACCTTGAAGATTGCAACTTGCAGCTGGCGACTCCACTATTTCAGTTGTGGCTCCCAAAAGTAGACACACGAGGTCTAATCCACAACTTCCTTTTCCTACACCTGAAGCTGACCCAGAAAATTTTATCAATAAAGGAAAGACCTCTCAGGAGGAACTTTCAGCTATTGCACCAGGTGATTCTGGTAATTTACAAACTTCTTCTTTTAAAGCTCCATCATCTGCATCAAATTCTGATTTTCTACCATCTGTTAGGGTTTCGAGAAGTTTAAATTTTGGAAGTTTTCATGTTGAATTCCCCCCTTCTGGTATTCATTTAGAAGGATAAAGTTTTGAAACCATTGTTTCCCCTGATATTGTAAAGTGGTTTAGACCCAGGAGCTTAGAAGATTTTCCCACTTTGGGTTTTCCTACTCCTCCTCCTATCAAATTTGTTGTATCTAAAGAGGGGAAAAATTATTTTCCTTTGAACCCCATATTACTCTCCTCCAACACTCAACCATTTCCCCTTTCCCATAGAAACATAGCTCCAGTCTCACCTGTCCAAACTCCTTCTCCCCCTGGTTCTCCTACAATTCACCTCCCAATGGCAGGTGCTAATCCTCCTAGAAACAGAATAGATTCCATAGTGGCTGCGAGGTATGCCCCGCTTGTTTTACCGCAGCCTATGAAATCCCTCCCAGTTGGAGATTACCTCAAGTACATGCCCAAGTTTACAGGGGATGAAGACATAACCGCAGAAGAACACCTTTCATCTTTTTATAGTTATGAAGATAATCTTAATATTGAAAATGAAGATGTTTGGTTGAAAGTTTTTGTACAGAGCCTTGATGGTGAGGCTAGAAAATGGTTCAGGGGCTTGACCCCTGGATCCATTCATGGGATTGAATCTCTGGATGATTCATTCTTGAGACATTAGGGGGATACAAATATTTCCTTTACTATATTATAGAGTTTGGGTCACTTAAGAGAGAAGAGGGGGAATCTATTTCAGACTTCTCAAAGAGATTTAATAAGATGTACAATAAGATTCCCACTGAAATTAATCCTACAAAAACCTCTGCCAATATTACTTATGCCATTTCTTTTGACCCTGAGTTTTGCCTCTTGTTGAGGGAAAGAAGAGCTACCTCCTTGGCTCATATGTAAGATGCAACCCTTGAAGTAGAATCAAATATATTGGTAGTTGAAAAACTTAGGAGTAAGGCCGATAGAGACAAAAGAAAAGGTAGGCCTGGAGATTCAACCTATGGTTCCTCTGCTTCCCATCCTCAAGTGGATGAGTTGACAAAACTGGTAAAATCACTTTCTACAGAAATGGAGAAATTGAAATTTGAGGGGAAACAAAGCTAGAGGAACACTCAAAATACTAATAATAGGGGTAATTTTAAAAGACCAAATAATGCCCCTCAGATCATCCAGAGAGATAAAAAAAATAGGGAAAGGGATGATAAAAAAATCCAAGCCCTTCTACAAAATAACCTGGTTATTGATGAAGAAGGAGAGGAAGAAGAAATTGATCCTGAAATCCATTGTCTTGGTTGCACCTCTTCATCTCCTAATCTAACCCAATATGCATATGAAGAGGTTCTCATGGGAAGCCAACTAAATGAGATGAGCAAAGGGGAAAGGACTAGTGGCAATCCAAATAGATACAAACTCATGTCCAATAAGAAGGAGGGAAAGCCTGATATTCCTGATCAACCTACTAGAGAAGAGAATCCTGCTAAGAGTATGGCAGCTAGTAGCAAAGAAAAAGAGCCACAAAGACCCTAGGCAGTGGTTAAGAACCCTATCACAGAAGTGAAGGAGATTATGAATCCTCCCTCCTCTTTTATCTTTGAGAATGAGATTCAAAAGATTAAAATTCTTGTACCTTTCTTGGAACTAGTTAAAAATGAGGATTTCAAAGGGCGCCTCTCCAAAGTACTTCAACCTGGACCTGCATCTTATTCCAAAGACTCAGTCAACCTCCAAGATGAAAATCTAGTTGTCATACTAGGGCCTTTGGTGGAGGATAGGGATGAATACTCCCCTCCTTTCTATACCTCATTAAAAATTCATGCTAAAGTGTTGCAAAACTGCTTGATGGATTCAAGGGCATCTCACAATCTCATGCCTAAGACTGTCATGGATGAGCTTGTCTTGGAGGTTACAAAAATTGACCTGTACTCATTTGATTCCAGAAAGGTGAAGTGCCTCGGGGTTATCAAAGACTTGGTTGTTTACTTGTTCTAGTTGCCAATGAAAAGTGTGGTCATGAATATTGTGGTGGCTGATGTCCGCCGCCCCCCCCCCCCAAGTTCGGGATGCTCTTCTTTATATCTTGGATGAAAAGACTAGGCATAACTTTGCAAATGGATCTTTCATATGCCACTATTCTTGTGTTTGGTGGAGAACATAGAAGGATTTATAGGGAAGCACAACTTGCTTACATTATCAGTGATGAAGCCAACCCTACCAATCACCCCATTTTTGCAATTGATATTGATTTAGGAACCAATATGCTACAACTCACTGATGCTCATCAAACACCTATTGAAATCAGAAAACAACCCATCACCTCTTGTAAAGACCCTCCTCCCAATACCTCTGTTTGGAAAATGTTTTTTGATGGAGCCTCTTCTAGGATAAGTGTTGGTGTTGAGGAAGTCTTCATTTCCCCTGCCCATGAGACCATATCTCTGTCTTACAAGCTTGAATTTGAAGCAACAAACAATGTGGAAGAATATGAGGCTCTTGTTTTAGGTTTGAGAGATGCCAAATACATGAAGATTGAGGAGATGTGAGTATTTGGAGATGTTGAGTTGATTGTTCATCAGGTCATAAATCGGTATCAACCTAAACACCCCAAGTTAAGGGCCTATAGAAATGAAGTTTGGGATCTTGTTGATAGTTTCTTCTTGGATTTTAATATCTTATTTGTTCCAAGAGAGGAGAACACTATGGAAGATTCCTTGGTTGTTTCAGCAAGTAAGTTCAGGGTTCCTTTTCCCCCCGAACTCAAGTATGAGGTGGAAGTAAAATACCGACCCTCTATACTAAACAATGTCAAACATTGGAAGGTTTTTGAGGATGATCTTGAGATAAAAGGATTTCTTGAGAATGTGGATGAATTTTCTGATTTGCATATTGACCAGGATCGGGATACTGAAGAAAACCCCCGTGCTGATATTTTTCTGAATAAAATTGTTGACCAACATATTGTTCATTTTCCAAGTAACCATATTCCAAATGGACTTTTCCCCTTAGAGAGATTTTTTTACAGAAATGATGTTGTTGTAAAGGTTAAAAGTTCAGCTGAAGAGGTTGATGTGACTAAATGCAATTTAGGAACAGAGGAGGATCCCAAATATGTCAAATTGTCTAGCAGTTTGTCAGAGGATAAAAGGGTTGAGTATGTCAAGATTTTGAAGGAGTTTGTTGATGTGTTTTCTTGGAAATATGAAGATTTAAGGACATATGACACCAGCATCATTGAGCATAAGATCCCTTTGAAAAAAGAGGCCAAACCTTTCAGGCAGAAACTCATACAGATAAATCCCATGTTGCTTCCTATTATGGAAAAAGAAGTGAAAAATATGTTGGATGCCCAGATCATCATTCCTTTGACATATTCAGTTTGGATAGCTAATTTGGTGCATGTAGGGAATAAAAATGGGGAAATCATATTATGTGTAGATTTCAGGAATTTGAATAGGAGCTCCAAAAAGGATAACTACCCCTTGCCAAAGATGGAGCACATTTTGCAGAGAGTGACCAGTTCATATAGGATGTCCATGATTGATGGATTTTATGGCTACAATCAAATCTTTGTCCTACCTGAAGACAAAGAAAATGCATCATTCAATACTCCTTGGGGAATATTCATGTATGCTAAAATGCCATTTGGATTGATGAATGCGGGAGAAACCTTCTAGCAAGCCGTGTACATTTCCTTTGTTGGGGAAAAAGATAAATTTGTAGTGATCTATTTGGATGAAATTAAAGTATTCTCAAGGTCTGATAAAGAGCATTTTCATCATCTGAAAGAAAGTCTTCCTGAAGTGCAGAAGGTTTGGTCTCTCTCTCAATCCTAAGAAATCTTTGTTTGCTATGAAGGAGGGGAAATTATTGGGGCATATTGTGTCAACAGAAGGGGTAAGAATTGACCCAAGAATAGTAGAGGCCATCCCAACCTTATATTTTCCTAGATCTAAGAAAGAGGTTTGGTCTTTCTTGGGTAAAATCAATTTTCTAAGAAGATTCATTTCTAATTTTGTTGAGATGGTTAGGAAAATTACAACCATGCTTAGAAAATGAAGCGAGGTGAAGTGGACTACTGAGTCCAGAAATTATTTTGTCCAAATAAAAAGGGCTTTGAATGAAGCACATGTGCTCATCATCCCTGACTATTCTAAGGAATTTCTGACATTTTCTTTTTCCTCATATGATACATTGGTTGTTGTTTTGCTACAAAAAAATATAGAGGGGTTAGAGCAATGTATTTCCTTTTTCAGCAGAGCATTGAGGGATGTAGAAATGAGATATGATATCATGGAGAAGAAGGCATATGCTTTGGTGAAATCCTTCAAGGCTTTCAGAATCTATGTTCTGCATTCAAATATTATTGCATATGGCCCCTCAGCCTCAGTGAAAGAGATATTGATCTAGCTTGATATAGATAGGAAGAGAAGAAAATCGATTGCCAAAATTATGGATTTTGACCTGGAAATAAAGCCCACTAAGTTGGTGAAAGGCCAAGGTTTAACCAGGTTACTGACTGAATCAAATTGCAAGGCTTTGGGAGTTAATTTCATGAACATACATTCAAAAACTCAACAAACTGAGATTGTTGACAAAGATTCTCATGTCATCCAGAATTTAGCAGAATGCATCTGGTATAAAGACATCATATATTTTATGCAGAGGTTGTGGCTTCTTGATGGTTTGGACAAGAACAAGGTAAGATATTTGAATCTCACAACAATCAAATATTGTCTCATTGATAAGGTTTTTATTGGAAGGATCCTGGAGTTATGTTAAGATGTCTAGACCCACATGAAGCCCAAAAGGCTACGACTGATTTTCATGATAGCTTATGTGGGGGGCATCATTTCTGGAGGACCACATCTTATAAGATCCTTAGAGGTGGGTAATTTTGGCCCAACCTTTTTACTGATGTCTATGAAAATATTAGAGCTTGTGTCAAATGCCAAAAATTTTCTAGAAAGAAACAACTCAGATCTTTGCCTCTCAAACCTCTGGTGGTTTCTGGACCTTTTCAACAGTGGGGTCTTGACTTCATTGGAGAAATCCACCCAGCCTCAAGTGGTCAGCACATGTGGATTTTGGCTGCCACTGACTATTTCACCAAATGGATAGAATCCATCCCTACAAGGAGTGCCTCCCACAAAGTAATCATTAGCTTCCTTGAAGATATCATGTCCATATTTGGATATCCAAGCAGGATTGTTACTGAAAATGTTGCCTCCTTCAAAGATGCACCATTAATCAATTCTTTTGAGCAGTATGGGATCACATTAATCCATTCTAGTCCCTACTACCCTCAGGGAAATGGTTTAGCAGATTCCTCTAACAAGAGCCTCATAAATCTCATCAAGAAATTGTTAGAATAAAACATGAAAGCATGGGACGCAAAGCTGAAATTTTCATTATGGGCTGACAGAGTTACAACAAAGAGGTCACTGGGTGTTTCCCCCTTTCATATTGTATATGGGGTTGAGGCTATTTTTCCTACTCATCTTGCCTTGCCTATGGAAAAATTCCTCTAGGAGTACTAAGGAGAACCTGATGATATGGTAAGGAGGATACAATAGCTGGTAGAAGTACAACAAGCTAGGGAGAAGCTGCTTGATAAATCTCAAGATCACCAATAGAAAATGAAATGAGCCTTTGACGAGAGAGCCAACAAAGGGAAATTTTCAACTAGGGGATCTGGTGCTCAACTGGGATGCCCCTAAGAAAGAAAAAGGAAAACATGGTAAATTTGAAGCCTTATGGATTGGTCCCTTCAATATTTCTGAAGTATTTTCAAATAACACCTATAAGTTGCAGAGATTAGAGGATTCCAAAGTTTTGGTGGCCCTATCAGTGGGCAATTTCTGAAGAAATATTTTGTTTAAGACATGATTGGATTTCTACCATTGTAAATACCACTTCCTTTTATTTTATGTTTGAATAAGAGACTCCATGACCCAAAGGATAGGGCACTGGAATTGCGCATTCTTGGTAGCTCGTAGGGAGCATGCGATCCCCTATGGATCCAATATTATCACATAAAGTCATTCAGGTTCGCAGGTGATAGCCATCATCGTATCAAGCAGGTAAATGCAGTTACAATGGTAGAATTCGCCTGCACATTTCGATTTGGGGCCATCTCTAAACACAGTTGGAGGGTTCCCATAGTTAGCAAGCAGTTAAATTTTTGGCAGAGGAGCTAAAGTTGTCGGCGCACCCAGATCTCAAGTCCTGTCCAGATCAACAGTCTCAAATCGTTTGGGGGACGCAACATGCTCGGGCATTAAAAAGCCTTGAGTGGGACGAAGTACTAACCATGGTTTTTTTGAGAGGCTACATGGAAGAAGGGGGTATGTTTCGGGCCTGAAAGTGGTGTGGGTCCAAACCACTTCCCTCCGCCCCGAAATTCACATGTGTATATGATGCCCTATCCAATATCGACATGTGGCCACCTGATAGTCATCCCTCCATGCTCCAATCCCGAGGAGGGGTCAGCCAACGAACGAGGATTGACTTTTGCGGCCACCTACTTATTCATCACCCAATCCAGTTGCGATAGGTGGTCTTCTGCTAGTGGTCCAACCACACTCCAATCTCGATGAAGATCCAATTAATGAAGTAGGGACTAGTATCTAAAACCTCAGCTCAGTCCATAAATGGAAAGCATGAAAATTTTGTTTGAGGAGAGAACACTGTCAACATGAGGTACAATAACGAAAGGTTTTCCTGTAGGCCCATACTGAAGAAGGTTTGCATCTAACAGAAGGAAACATGCACAACCTAACATAAGGCTGCACAGACACAAATATTTGATTGAGATTTCCAGATCACACTCCTGGTAGTTGTGGACTGATCTGAGTATAAGTAAATCAATTCAATATTTTCTTATGGTCGTCAAATGGTTGAGCAAAGCTCCCTATTTTGTAATATTTGATAACATAGATGTTCTCTAGTTTTGTATGATACTTGAGACATTCACATTAATAGAAGTCATCTTATTTCATCTCGTTGTTTAAACTGTGCTGAAACACTCGGACATTGAGGATCCAGTCGAGGGTCGTAGTTCTATTTTAATGTAGGTTTGATTATAATGTTGTTGTGACCTGTTCCAGTACTTTCCCTTTGTTATATTATTTCCCCTTATGTTGAAATGCTTGTGCATAGAGGATCCAGACGAGTTGTTGTATTCGTATGATAATGTAGGTTTGGTTATTATGCTACTATGATATATTTCAGTGTCTCACACTTGTGTTCAAGAGTTCTCTTGAGTTGATTTTTTCTTCACCAAGCTACTTGAAAGTAGGATTCCCATGGTAGACTTGTTCACCTCTCTCACTAAGTCTTTCCTTTGCTCACCTTTAAGCTCAAATCACTGACTAAAGCTAATGAGGACCTCATTTCCCTATGTATTTCTAGTCTAGTTTATGTGTTAAATCAATCTTGTACTGAGTTTTTTCCATTTGACCTCCACTCATAAACCTACCTCCACAAACATTTTGATGGGTATTGGGCTTATCCTCTTGCAATCTGAGGGTGACTCTCAGTGCTAACACAGTTGACAGTCGGGACCGAACATATGGGCATGATATCAAAGTTCGAATATCTTCAAGAGAATTGAATAAAAGTGGACTGGTAGACTCCAGAGGACCCTGAATGGATTCAAAGTTCACGAAGTACCGAGACCAAATGAAACTAGTGGTTTCTCAAGAAAAACCCCAATATGTGCTCCATCCACTACGATTGGTTAATATTTGAAGGGGTAATCTCTGCTTCTCTCCCGCATGTGACCTCATGTTTATCCCCTATGTGAGAGGGGGTTCTCAGATATGATTATAAGAAAATTGGATTTGTATGCTCTTTAGTGGTCTACAGTCTGTTTAGTAGTCTTGGAAAATTTACTCACTTTTCCTAGTCCAAATACCCTAATCCTATACTATTGTTGGTGTGCTAAAACCAAAAAATGTTCTAGTTGATTTTATTATCACATGGTTGATTTTAATGGCTTTTACTCAAAGGCTTCACGGAGATGAAACCGATGATGTGTAAGAGATTTGACTCCAATAGAATGCAAAAGAATGATATGTAATTTGTTATTTTCGATGAGTTCTATGTATGGGAAGGAGAAGAGTTTTATTCTTCTTAACACAAGCAAGCACTCAAAACAATTCAAATTTCAATTTCTAGGATCATGATGATGGAAAACTACCAAGAAAATGTTTCTGAAAACCAAAATGCACACGCAAAACTAACTCTTTTTCCAAACATAAACCAAAATAAACCTCCTGATGAATGTAAAATTTCTTCGTTCTCTTATCTATACAAGGACATATGAAAATTTTTATGCTTCTTAACTTTCAAATGGAATGAAAGACATCTATGTTTGACACAATGAAGTATGAGGAAAAAAATAAATCAAACAAAGTGCACTCAAAATGATGAGAACTGAAAGAATACAAGTAGGGGATAGCCTGTTCAATCAAGAACTCAAATATGCAATAGAGAAATAAGACAAGCACTCACAGAAATTGTCAAAACACAAGCAACATGAAACAATGTTCAAGACCGGGTTGTGGAAAACAAGAGAGCCTAATCATCTAGAAAAGAGAGATGTTTTAATGAATATAAAAAGGCTCAATACCAAGCAAACTTTGCAAACCCTGTTTGATGAACAGTCCTAAACAACCAAGCAATCTGAAAGATTTGCGAGACAAAGATCATAGAACTCAAAGGTAGGATGAACCAAGGGGTCCTGATAACACAAGGGGATCACAACTAGGAGAAAATTCAAAACTCAAGGATGAAACATAAATGAGTGATAAATGTCAAATTATTAAGAAAACAAATTCAAAGACAATCCAGGAGTCTCTTAGCAAAAATCCCCTCAAAATCAGACTGAGAAAGAGCAGGGAGAAAGAGGAAAAAACACCAAAACAAGAGGATTGGCACCCCTGTTTTTAAGGAGGAAGAGCAATAATTAGGGTAATGGAACCATGTATGAGGCTCTGGGGGAGAGACATTAAACTAATGTCTCCCTCTATCAGGCCTTTGGTGAGCACCAATCAGGTAAGTGGTGCCCTGGTATGAACTGCAGGGAAGGGCCAATTTTCTAAAAAGTCCAAAAAATGGCTTTCAAAGGCTCAAAATCAACAGAGACTCAATCAATTTCTTTGTGATATCTTCAGTGAATAAGGGGGAATAGGAAATATATCAGAATCAAGCATCAAAAAATATCTAATGATATGAAAATGATTTATACGATCCAAGGAAAGACTAGTCAAAGTCCCTCCCCAGTGGAGTCGTCAATTTCTATTACGGAATGGTTCCCCTGTGGATAGGTAAAAACTCCCTTGTATTACCAAAGCCCTATACCAATACAAAAACACGAAAAGTGGGCACTAACATCCCTTTAAACTCATTTTAACCACTCATAATGAGAGAGGGAGAATGGGCATGATGTACCTTTTTACGAAGTTTGTCTTCGTTGCTTCCAATCCGTGACCTTGATCTTCAAACCCCCTGTCACAACTTGATATCTTCAATGGGAATCAAAGAGAAAAAACTATCTCCTACTCTACTTGATTATGTAAAACAAATTCATCTATGAATATTAAAGCAACAATAGATAAGAATATGCAAGAATACCCAATCTTGAAGGAAATGGGCCAAGTATATTCAATGAGAACCAAAAAGATAATACTTACATACCACGATTGATGTTGTAGTAGCCTCTCCAATATCTCCTCATCCAACCTCTTGCATGAATATAACAAGATCAAAATGATGATACTCTGACTGATTACCTCCCCTCCACCTTGGAAAGTCCTCAATATATAGGCTTGAGAGGCACAACCACCATGAGAAAATGAGGGATATGGTTGAGGATATGGATCCTTGATGTTTGTAACAGATCCTAAGGTGAAGCCAAAGAATGGGGGTCGAACATAACCAACCCCATATTGAGAGAGTTGGCCCATAGAATAAGGTGGAGGATACGTCTTTTCCCTCAACAAGAATGGCACTCCCCCAGAGTGAGAGATGGGGAACCTTCCTAATAGTGATTTTCCTCTAACATGGTAGAGGGGGTGACATGGCCCTCCCCTGGCATGGCCATGGGGGTGCCACCCTTCATAAATTTCCCCAAAAAGGTCGACTTTTCCAAGAAAAAGGTGTGTTTTAACCTTGAAATGATCGGCTTCTTCCTCCAATATGACTTAGGGATCATGGAAAATTGTTTCCATGGTGTCAAGGGGTGGTGAAACCTAAGAAAGTGAATGTGACACTTGGGAAGGTGCATACGACACTTGTGACAATGCATGCGACACTAACTGAGGTTCATACGTCACTTTGCGACACTTTGTGAGACTTAGGGTGTGAAACGTAAATGTGACATTTTGATGTGTAACAATTCCATACCACAAAATGCCTTGCCTTTCCATGCATTGTCTTTCCTTTCCATGTCTTTCCTTTCCATTCCTTTCCTTGCCAAACCAATCCTTGCCATGCCTTGCCTTTCCATGCCATGCCATCCCTTTCCTTACTATGCCTTGCCTTTCCTTTACTTGCCAATCCATGCCTTGAATTTTCATGCCTTGCCTTTCCATGCCATGCCTTTCCTTTCCATGCCTTGCCTCACCTTGCCCTGCCTAGCCAAGCCATTCCTTGACTTTCCATGCTATGGCATGCCTTTCATTTCCCTATCTTGCCTTGCCAAGCCATGCCTTGCCTTGCCACATCATGACATGTTGTCCCTTGCATTGCCTTTCCCTTCCATGCCATGCCTTGCACTGCCTTGCCTTGTCTTTCCATTTCGTGCCTTTTCTTTCCTTTCTAGGCCATGTCTTTCCTTGCCATGCCATGCCATGTCACGCCTTGCCATGACTTGCCTTTACTTTTCATGCAATGCCTTACTATTATGAAACTATCGCTTACTATATTTTTAATAATTTTAACCTTTTCAATTATATTATAGCATGTTATCTACACAATTTTAATTTCCACACATTGTTGTACACGTGTTTTAGAGATGTCCCTACCCTATCAACCCTTCTTGTATTTAATGGACTCTTGTTGACCATGTCAATATTTGGGTTCTTGTAGTAACAATTCTTAAATCCTAGTGAACACTTCAATTTAATAGTTTCTTCTATTATTAAAACAAAAATTTATGAAAATAGAGGATTTATGCTTTTCCCTTATTGATAACGAAACGAGTGATGAAAACTAAGTTTTTGTGCTAAGTTGGTCTCTCTAGCTTCAAATGGACAGAGATTTGATCAATATTGTATAAATATGCAATTATTTCAAAATCATAAATCAAATAGCTCTCACCTTTCCATGCTATGCCTTGCAATGTCTAACCTTACAAGGTGTTAAATTTCAAACATATGTAATAAGCACTGAGAAAAAACCTAATTTTGGAGATCCTCCATCAAATTCTTTTTCGTGCAACAACATGGTGCCCTGGATCTAATGAAACTAACAATTCATCCATTCAAGTGTCGATCTGTGTTTTATCATGAACTGCAACTCGCCTCCTCAATCCATTCAGGGACATGTTGGTAATTTGGTCCAGGGTCATAAAATCCAAACCAAGGAGCATAACAAAGTTCCATAAGATTCCACATGTTTGTTTGGCCAAGGATCACATGACCACACTACCCACCTTGCCTCGCCTTGCCCTTCCTTGCCAATCCATTCCTTGAATTTCCATGCTATGGCATGCCTTTCATTGCCCTACCTTGCCTTGCCAAGCCATGCCTTGCCTTGCCACGCCATGACATGCCATCCCTTGCATTTCCTTTCTCTGCCATGCCATGCCTTGCATTGCCTTGCCTTGCCTTTCCATTCCTTGCCTTTTCTTTCCTTTCTAAGCCATGTATTTCCTTTCCGTGCCATGCCATGTCATACCTTGCCTTGCCTTGCCTTTACTTTCCAGGGTCATAAAATCCAAACCGAGGAGCATAACAGAGTTCCATAAGCTCCCACATGTCTATTTGGCCAAGGATCACGCGACCACACTACCCACCTTGACTCACCTTGCCCTACCTTTCTAAGCCATTCCTTTACTTTCCATGATATGACATGCCTTGCCTTGCCATGCCTTTCATTTACCTTCCTTTCCTTTCCAAGCCATGCCTTGCCTTGCCACACCATGACATGCCATCCCTTGCATTGCCCTTCCCTGCCATGCCATGCCTTACATTGCCTTGCCTTGCCTTTCCATTCCTTGCCTTTTATTTACTTTCTAAGGAATGTCTTTCCTTTCCATGCCATGCCATGTCACGCCTTTCCATGCCTTTCCTTTAAGTTGGTCTCTCTAGCTTCAAATGGATAGAGATTTGATCAATATTGTATAAATATGCAATTATTTCAAAATCATAAATCAAATAAATCTTACCAATTTTTCTCTTACCAATTATTTCAAAATCATAAATCAAATAGATCTCACCTTTCCATGCCATGCCTTGCAATGTCTAGCCTTACAAGGTGTTAAATTTCAAATATATGTAATAAGCACTGAGAAAAAACCTAGTTCCAGAGATCCTCTATAAAATGCTTTTTCAGGAAACAACATGGTGCCCTGGATCTAATGCAACTAATGATTCATCCATTCGAGGGTCGATTTGTGTTTTATCATGAGATGCAACTCGCCTCCTCAATCCATTCAGGGACATTTTGGTAATTTGGTCCAGGGTATAAAATCCAAACCGAGGAGCATAACAGAGTTCCATAAGCTCCCACATGTCTGTTTGGACAAGGATCATGCAACCACACTACCCACAATTTCCCAACACATTGTTCTTGAAAATCGACCTCTTATTCAGAAAATGCACTATGCCTCATTGAGCAAAACCCTAGTTTCACAGATCCTCCAAAAAATGGTTTTTGGGGAAATGAAATGACAATGGAGGGGCCCCACTAGATGAAACTTGGTGCCCTAGATCCAATGCAACTGACAGTTCATCTATCTAAGTTTTAGTTTGAGTTTTATTGTGAGTTGCAACTCGCCTCCTCAAGCCATTCAGGGGCATGTTGACAATTTGGTCTAGGGTAATAAAATCCAAACCGTGCAACATAACATATTTTCGTAAGCTCTCACACATATATTTTGGAAAGGCCCATGCGACCACACTACCCAAAATTTCCTGGCACAATGTTCTTGAAAATTGACCTCTTGTTCATAAATTTCACTATGCCTCTTTGAGAAAAAACATATTTCCGAAGATCCTCCAAAAAATGATTTTCTAGGAAACGAAATGATATCGGAGGGGCCCCACTAGATAAAGCCCAATTCCCTAGATCTAATTCATCCAACTGTTCATCCATTCGAGTCTCGGTTTGAGTTTTGTCACGAGTTGCAACTTGCCTCCTCAAGCCATCCAGGGACATGTTGGTGATTTGGTCCAAGGGCATAAAATCCAAACCAATCAACATAATGAAGCTCCATAAGCCTATGCATGTCTGTTTGGCCAAGGCCAATGTGACCACACTACCCACAATTTCCCAACACAGTGTTCTTGAAAATCAACCTCTTGTTTAGAAAATGCACTATGCCTCATTGAGAAAAACCCTAGTTTCAGAGATCCTCCAAAAAATGGTTTTTCAGGAAACGAAATGAAAATGGAAGGGCCCCACTAGATGAAACCTGGTGCCCCATATCCAATTCAATTGACGCTTCATCTATCCGAGTTTCAGTTTGATTTTTATCGTGAGTTGCAACTCGCCTCCTCAAGCCATTCAGGGACATGTTGGAAATTTGGTCTAGGGGCATAAAATCCAAACCGAGCAACATAATGAATTTCCCTAAGCTCCCACACGTCTTTTTGGCAAAGTCCCACACAATCATTCTACCCACAATTTCTGAGTACAATGTTCTTGAAAATCAACCTCTTGTTTAGAAATTTCACTATGCCTCATTGAGAAAAACCCTAGTTCTAGAGATCGTCTGTCAAACACTTTTTCGGGAAACAAAATGATAGCGGAGGGTCACCAATAGCTAAAAATTGGTGCCCCGAATCCATTGCAACTAGAGATTCGTCTATCTGAGTCCTGGTTTGAGTTTTATCACGAGTTGCAACTCACCTCCTCAAGCCATTCAAGGACATGTTGGCAATTTGGCATGGGAGCTTAAAATCTAAACTGAGTGGAATAATAGAGTTTGGTAATCTCCTAAACATCTGTTTGGCCAAAGCCCATGTCACCAAACCACCCAAAATTTCTGGCATAGTGTTCTTGAAAATTGACCTCTTGTTTATAAATTGCACTATGCCTCATTGAGAAATACCCTAGTGCTGGAGATCCTCCAACAAATGATTTTTCGGGAAATGGAATGATAGAGAAGGGGGCCCACTAGCTGAAACCCAGTGCCCTAGATCCAATGAAACTAATGGTTCATCGATCTGAGTCTCAGTTTCATTTTTATCATGAATTACAACTCGCCTCCTCTAGCCATTTAGGGATATGCTTGCAATAGACCTAGACCTAAACCATCACCATGAAATAGACTTAGACCTAAACCATGATCTAGACCTAGACCTAGACCTATACCCACACCATTACCATGACCTATACCATGATATAGACCATGACCTAGACCATGGAAACACAAGGCATGACAAGGCAAGGCATGATAAGGCAATGTCTTGGTATATGTCTAGGTCTAGGTATGGCAATGCAAGGAAATGAAAAGAAAGGAAAGCCCAGGGAAGGAAAGGAAATAAATGACAAGGTTAAGAAAAGATAGACATGGAAAGGCAAGGAAAGGTCTAGGTCTAGGTCTAGTTCTAGGTCTACATGCTATATCTTGTTATAAAAGTTAGTGAGTTGAAATATTAGTTTTTTTTTCTTTGATTTTAAATAAGGCCTTGAATTTATGTTATTTTCCATGCAACCAAAAAGAAATTATGGATCAATAGTATAATGAGACTACACCATAAGGATGAGACATAAACCTATTTAGTGGCATCCCTTTCTATGTAAATCCTATTAATTATGATAATCCATGTTTCACAACTATGAAGATACCTTAGATATATGAATAAAGAGAGCTTATGTTATGACATTGAAATTCTCATGCAAGTATTTTTATCTAATATAGTTGGGATAGCAAGTTGTAGAATTATATGCTTAATGAATCCTTTGATTGCAATTTTTATGTATTAAATGTGTTCATTTAGTACAAGCATTATTTTTTTTAGGAAAAAAAAAAGATATTATACATGAATGACATTATTTTTTTATTAAATTAACTTGATAACAAATTCTCTCTAACAATGAAAATAACTATATTTTTACAAAAAAATAGTTTTATGAATATCATAATGAAAGTACCTTTTAGATGAATTTTGGTTAGCCAAGGCATGGCATGGCAAGGCATGACATGGCATGGCATGGCAAGGCAAGGCATGGTAAGGCAAGGCAATGCATGGCATGGCATGGCAAGGCAAGGCATAGCAAGGCATGACATGGCAAGGCAAGGTATTCCATGACATGGCAAGGAAAGACATGGCATGGAAAGGCAAGGCGTGGCTTGGAAAGGCAAGGAATGGAAAGTAAGGCAAGGCATGGCATGGCATGGAAAGGCAAGGCAATACAAGGCATGACATGGCATGACATAGCAAGGAAAGGCATGACATAGAAAGGCATGGCATGGCAAGTGAATGAAATTCGAGGCATGACATGGCATGGCAAGGCGTGGCAAGGTATGGAATGGCATGGCATGCCAAGGAAAGACATGGATTGGAAAGGCAAGACAAGGCATGGAAAGGTAAGGCGAGGCATGGTAAGGAAAGGCATGACATGGCATGCCATGGAAATGAAAGGAATGACATGGAAAGGAAAAGAATGGTTTGGCAAGGTAAGACAAGGCAAGGCAAGGCATGACAAGGAAAGCCATGCACAAAAACTCCATCTGTAAAACTATTGTCCCAACCCATATGGATTTCCTCTACTTTGGCTTGCTTGCTTGACTCACACAGTTCCCCAAGATGATTGTAGTCAACCCCCATGTGCCCAATAACTATGGGATATGACTACTCGCACCCACCCTCTTACATGTATTCAATGATTGGCTTTGGGAACACTCAATAATAAATTAGAAGATTCATACACAATAAACAAATTTAGGAAAATGGGTTGAATTAATATAAATTGGTAATTCCCCCTTGGACCCCTCTTGGCCACTATCCTAGACCCTCCCATCTCTTGTGGATTAATTCATCCCCCGTCTCTTGTACATGTCCCCTTAGTAGTTGGTAACACATTTTATTATTAAAACATTGAAATACAATTCTCATATTACATCGCTTGGCCATAACAATATATTATATCTACATAAGCATTAATTAAACTTGCGATTATAGTGAGGATGTTACATCTTACATGTAAGTTATCATGGAACTATGAAGTAGCATGTTAGCATAAATCTATGAAGGTCTAGGTTGGAATCACAACTAAAAAAACATAGAAATGTGGGTTAAAATACAAAAACACAAGTAAGTTAACATTATGAACCATCATAGATTGAACATACCCCTCACAGTTATGTTTTGTTTTGAGTAACTAAATATTAGCTTAAAGATCGCCTAAGTTTTTTTTCTTTGACATGGGTAAGTTATTGTGGTGTTAGGGTGTCATTGCATTAGGGCTCAAAGGGGTTAAAAGTCAACATGTATTAGGGGGTTAGTGTGTTCATGGTCATAGTGTATTAAGGATTAATTTATTCAATGTTATAATGTATCAAAGGGTGATCATGTTCAAGGTGATAGTGTGTTAAGAAGGGGTGATTGTGTCATAGGTCACGAGGGTCAAAGAATATATTAATGACATTTTGGTTAGGGGTGATTGTATCACATCTCAGAATTAGGGTTATGAGGTATACTTTGTATGAGGTCATAACTGTTAGGATCTTGTTGATATGAATAAAGAGAGCTTAAAAATAAAGAATCATCATGATCTAGAAAATCCTAGTTTCATGATCATAAATGAGCTTAGATTTTATAGATAGATAATAAGATAATAAAATTGAATTTATATATTATTATGTATAATACAATAGTAAAGTAGAAGTCATAAATTGAAAAATGTTTAATTAACATAACAAAATATAATATACCAATTAACAAATAAATAAGTACATGTATATTAATTAGCTGTCTAAGTGTTTTAAGTTTTAGTATTTTTTGTTGGAATCTGGATATATGTTATATAAATTTGGAGGAAATCTTAATTTTTTTGTTGTTTAAATTGTATTTTTGAATGTATAAATGGATTCAGCCTATTGAGAAACCCTGAGGCACTCAGATTATACAGATTTAACCACTTGCAGATCCAACACATGCTTTCTAGCTAGATTTCAAACAAAATTAAACTAAAAAATTCTTGAAAGAAAAAACAAAACATAAAATGTTTAGACTACATATTTTTAACTAGTGGCATATTAAAAAAAAATATTATTCAGACATACAATTATTAACCTCAGTAAACATTACACAACAAATGGTATTTGATACACTGCAAATCCAACAACCTTTACCAAGCTAAATTGAAGATGGTGCAAACAAATCCAGTTTTCATATAATCTTTAAATACTTATCAGTCTGTTCCAAGGACATTTCAGTGAAAGACCATGTGAATTATACTATTTGAGATCAATGGTTTTTTAATATGTATTGCCTAATTGAATCGAAAAGGTATGAAAATTTCTCTGATTTTGATTTCAATTCCATTTTCCAAGAAATAAAATCTACAAGCTGGCCTCCTGACGGCAACACCTAATAATGTCATATATAAAACAAACCGCAGTGAAATCTTCCGAATGAACCACACAGTCCAGACAGCTTTCATGGAATTATAAAACAAAACGTTTTATGAAAATGATAAAAATAATAAAACCAGCACAGGCCACAAACAAAATGCCGGCGACTAAACATGGAAAAAATCTTATCGATAATTATAGGTAAGGTTGAAGAAGAGATATTGGCCACATGAAATGTTTGAGCGCCTGGGTGGATCGCTTTGTCCATCAAGCAACCCTTCTCCATCCTTGCCTTGGTCTCCCTATCCATCAACCAACACTTTATACATACGTGGACTAGAAGCCTTGTCCACTAGGTACACAAAGTTTTTGGCCTTGGTCACTTTGTCTAGATGTTTACTATCGCTTGGATAAGCCCGTCTAGCAAAAGGTGATAAAACCGGAAATTGGGTTGGGAGGGTTCCCATCGCTTACATCTAAGTTATCAAGGAACTATGAAGCCGTAGGTTAGCATAAACCTATGAAGGGCCAGGTCGCAACTACGATTCCAACTTACCCCTCATGGTTATGTTTTTTTAAGCAACCTCTGATTAGCATAAGGGTCACCTAAGTTTTAGTGGTCTAACATGGGTAATCCACACCATTGACTTTTCATCATTAGATAGTGGTCATTGGTCATCAGACCATTGACTTTTTTTATCATTAGATACCTGCACGATCATTGGTCATCATTAGATACTTGCACGATTGTTCGGAAATGGTAAAGGTCTTTTTATAATACATAGCAACATTGGCCAACAAACACTTGTCTAATCATTCTATTTTTATTTTTTTTGTCGGATTCTGACAAGACAAATCTGTATGAAATCAATATTTCATGTTAATTAAATTGTATTTCTAAATGCAGAAATGGATTCAGCATGCTGAAAAATCTTTGGGGCATTTGGATTATACAGAATTAACCTCTCAAATCTGTAGATCCAACAATTTCTCCAAATTTGGATATGAAGATTTGAGTGGTTAATTCTGTATAATCTGAGTGCCCCGGGGAGTTTTCAGCACGCTGAATCCATTTATGCATTTATAAATGCAATTAAACAACAAGAAATTGTGATTTTGTACAAATATATGTTGCTAGATTTCAACGAAAATGGCCAAAATGTTGAACAGTTAGACAACGCCTTTAAAAAATGTGTCATCTAACTCTTCTACGTTTTGGCCCATTTCGTCGGAATATGGCAATATAAATATGGACAAAATTATAATTTTTTGTTGTCTAAATTGCATTTTTGAATGCATAAATGGATTCAACATGTTGAAAAATCCCTAGGACACTCCGATTTTTTAGTCTTAGCCACTCAAATATGCAGATCCAACAAATTCTCATCAGATTACAAATGAAAGTAAATAGAAAATATCCCCTAAAAATGGCCCAAAATGTAGAATGTTTAAACTATGGACGTAGGCCAAGCCACCAAAGGGCCAAAGGTTTGGAAGCTTTCCATTTACCTCTTTTTGATGCCCAATTTATTAGCAACTACATGCATTCAACCCCCTTCTAGTCTATCCACTTCCACATCATATCTAATACACGCGTCCACTGGTTGTGTAATGTCCCCTTCCAATTGATCATTACAGAGGATGACTCAGTAGCCTATACAACTCTCGTATGTTATAGTCAACGAGGGAAAGGGAGTCAAGGAGGTTTATTTGGTGTAACTAGAATGATAAATCCTAAAGTGACATTAAATAAAATAAATAATTATATTTAAATGAAATTG
>JZKD02S0616412.1:931002-941930 GCA_000966675.3 Picea glauca
CCACATTCATACCCAATGCACCCTTGCATTGATTTCAAGTTTGTCACACTTTATGATAGGTTCTTGGCCATGGTGTGTTGGAACCTAACCAACCTCTCCACCACATGGCCTATTCATTTTCATTCATTCTTACAACAGGACCATGCTTCCTGCTATAGGCCGATCATGACCCCAAATCGATATACCAGAGCTGAAAGTTTCGCATGAATTCTTTTAAGAACTCCTTGATTGGTCAATGCATTCATGACATATTGGCTCATGAATTATCCCAATGGTTACAAACAATGTTTACTACCAGAGGTTCATACCTCCATTATTCAGGTTCTCCTTCCCGAATCATACCTTACTTGGGTATCCAAGGCATACAACTTCCTTTCAAAGTTCATGCATAACACTAAGACAATAAAATATTTCAGAAGGGGTTCTTACCAAATCCCTTCATACCTTGTGCCACATAGGCATGAATATCTTTATACAAGTTCTTGGATGCTAACACTCTCTTTCTGATCTTTACCTCATCAACAATGCTTTACTGGGATTTTCACAGTCCTGTCAACAATCTTTCGACCGCAGCCTCCCCATGGTCACCCTCTGCTTGAGGTTGTTCATTATTGGCAATTGTTTTTCTCAACAGTTCCAATCTTATTTCTTTCTACACATGAAATACACCATAGGCACATTAGTCGTCATGTAAATTAAAATGAAAGTACCATAGCATTTAAATTAATAAAATATTTTCAAACATGTCCTAGTATATCCGTATGTACTTCATCACACTATCCTTAATGTTTTCATGAGTGCAACACAACAGTTCTTAATCATTTTCAGAGTATTACAACCATCATCACTATGGTGTCAAAACATTTTTGTTCATCAATGTACTAGCTTTCTCATCCCATAGAAAACATAATGCACAACAAGGAAATAATTGAGGGCTCTCCCCTTCTTCAAATTCTTTCTACATCGCCTGGAACTTTTCAGCCCAGCCGAGTTATCTCTAAGGCCTCACTGTCTCTTCTTTTCTTTTGCAATTCTACTCCCTGTCGGGATCTTCCTACTCTTTTCCTTGAGCCACCTTGGTTAGGCCTCACCCTAACCATTTTTGGATACCGCAACATGCTTTAATGTAAACTCTTTGCTCATAAGGAATCATGAACATGTGCATCCTGCACACTTCCATTCAGTTATCAGAATGGTCAATATTTTGTTGTTAGTATTCTATTAATTACATGATTCTTTCAAAATGTAATCCATGATTCTTATATATGAACATGCCTTGTATCCCATTGTCCAACCTTCAACAATTATCAGGGTTGTGACTCTGTTCTTCTGACAAAGTCCTTACACAGTTCCTCCACCGGGAACTCATTTGGCATGCAACTCCCTTGTTTCATATCCATCACTATCTATGATGGCCTCAAGCTCGAATTAGCTTCAGCTTGTTAATAAGCATTCTTTAAGGGACATAGACATACCTTTCTGGTATGTATTCCAGATTATGCATCAACACATGTTCTAGGTTTTTKCTAACTTACATCCACGATGTACTTAGCTATACTCATAATCGTAAGCCTGTGTGCARTTGCCATAGGTATATTTTAYARCCCACMTGCATCTTTAYTGTTAAGATCAGTCAATTCAGATTCATTCACAATCCTTCTCATGTGATGCTCAAAGGTGTAATCATTTGTCTCTTATTATGACAAGAGAGAATCTTTTCTCATTTACCCTTTCATCTAATTATATTGGTACTTCCTAAGGAAATGGAATACATTCCCCTCGGGCTATTATTTGGAACAGAACTTTCATGACTCCCCAGAATGGAGTTAGCTATGCCTCCATAGTATTCATTTAATATGGACAAGAGCAATACTTGCTTCACGTTTCACTCATCAGGGCAATCATATTGGGCCTCTAGTATACTTATACTCTTACATCATACATGTGCATTACTTGCACATTTAATATCATTCATACCTTACCGGTATTAATATCAGGCTTCCTATTATGAAGCTTCACAATGCATTAAACTCATGCACTCAAGTACAATTGAACATAGCTAAGTATTCATCATGCTAGTTCACGCCTTCTCCTTACGTGACCACCGACGGTGACCACGATCCAAACTAAAAGGCACTTCGTATTTTGCAATTTCGGGATTCCTGTTGCAAGGAACTCTAATTCCTCGATCCCCAAAATCTGAAAACCCGAAAGACCGAGGCTAAGGTTTTGTCAGCTCTTTTATTCACATGACCCTTCACTCAGAACCTGGGGTCTACCCTTTCCCAAACTTCTGATCCACTAGGCTCCTGCAACCCGGATCCCACCGTCTAGATCTCTCTACCAATCAATGGTCCTGATCAAATCTCAGCTTTCCACCTTTCGGGACTCTGGCGGAGTCTTCACCTCCTAACTCCCTATTTCAAATCCCCAAAATGTGTATGCGTCATATCAATGATCCACCGCCCGAAGATCCGATTACACCAGATCTACGGTTCAGGTCATCCGCTAACCAACGGCCCTGATTGAATCGATGATTTACCTTGCGCGACTTTGGGAAAGTCTTCACTTCTATTTTCCCAATAGTCGAAACCTTGAAGCTCTAGATCAACGACTTTCGTTGATTCCAATCTAATGGATACTATTCCTCCTGAGTTTGTGAGTGATGAGAGGTTATCATCCTTATCTTTTCTGCTAATCTACTAGATCTAACATTTCATGGAATTACGGTATTCCTCCCTCCGAGAATTCCACCGTCCATTCAGATTTTCAATGACTTCCAGCCATGAACTTCGCATCAACTCTTCTGGAATCATCCTCTATGTTCAACCTCCAGATCTTTCAAACTTTAACACAAGCTCGTTTCTATATGCACTCCCTGTGCTCTATATGCACACTCGGCATACAAAATTTCCCCGCTATCTCTTTTGAGGTTTTAAGTTACTTACAAGATTAATCTCATAGTCATAACTCATACGGATGTTACCCTCTCTTTATGGGAACAACCAACAAGGTTCACTCTTCGGAATTAGTAACAGTCCCAAATGAATCCTCTTAATATTGTTTAAACAGATTATCCTTGTTGTCGATTCTGACCATTATAGGTCAGATAATCTGACCCTACATATTTTCATCAGTCCTCTCAATCGTGAGGAGTTATATGCTCAAGGTTTAGTCTTTTAATAATGTAGTAATTATAACTTTCTAAGGATCCTACCAGTCCTTACCATATTTTCTAAATCATGAAGGAGTTCTTCATGAGGATCTTAATTCTTACCTAACCAACCATCTCAATTGCAAGAGACTCTACCTACTTTAGTAGGTAACCATCGTCACACTATAACAAAACAACTCAGTTCATGTCCCTTTTATTGCTCGTGAAACTTCATAGCACAATTGATTCCACCTCTGTTATTCATACTCAGGCCTTATCAATAATATTGATTAGTGCATCCCTACTCCTATAAGAGTAGTTATCATTTTGACAAAGGAGCAATATAATTCCTTTGCTGGAATTCCGTAGAAATTCCCAAATTACAGTTTTATTTTGAAGTCCTTCTCCTTGAAGAGAAAATGTAGATAACAATATCTCCTTACGCGACTCGTACATGAGCCCAAGCAGGCCAAGTGTTGTAACCATGCTCTGATACCAATTTGTCACATACCCACCATGGCAAAAAAAAAAATTCTCTCTTCTTCAAGGGATAGAATCCCCGAATTCCTATGCGGGCCTAGTGTAAGCTAGCTCTTCCCTTATCCACCTCCCTGTGATTATTGGTTATGACCACATGCCAAGCCAAGAGGCGCCTTTTTCATTTCATGACTCAGCAATGTAAGAGAGTCAAGTATTTCGACTCTTCAAACCCCAAAACCCAAAATCTTACCTTTGATGAGATCGATGGTTGCGAATCTCCCCTTGATCCGACGGTCTTGGCCGTATTGGGATTTTGGTAACTGAGAGTTTGAAATGCAGCGACCCAAATCACTGGTCACTCCATTCCTTGAACTCCGATACATGAGTTCTCGTACGAGATCCAATGATCCTCAATGTTTAGGATCCAATGGTCTAGATCTTTTCAGAGTTTCATGAACTAGGAGTTCATGATGCAGCGACTCCAAATCTCTTGTCACTCCAATCCCCGAATTTTGATATGGGATTTTTTGTATGAGATCAACGACCCTCGTTGATCTGGATCTGATGGTCACTATCCCTCCTGAGCTTAAGGGTGTTGAAAGACACTCAGTATTAATCATCCGTCGGGGTTTCGTATACTGGGATTTCGTGATTTGCGAAGATGAGGGGTCTTGCCCTCTGGTTTGCCGGATGCCAAAACGTCGAAACTTATTCACGTTAAACCATCTCATCCACAGAGCGCATCGAGGTTTCATATACCGAGATTTCACGACTTGCGAAGACTAGGGGTCTTGCCCTCTGGTTTCTTGGGTGCTGAAACACCGAAACTTATTCATGCTAAACCAGCTCATCCACAAAGCGCATCAGGGTTTCATATACCGGGATTTTGTGACTTGCGAAAATGAGGGGTCTTTTAGTCTGGTTTCCCGGATGCCGAAACGTCGACCGACAGCCACGTGTCCTATGCCGATGGATGGTACTGAATACTTCGGGACTTTCAGGACTTCATCGAGTCCACTCTCCTACCTATGCAAGGGTTAATATTGACGGTCAATAGAGCTCTAACAGGTCCTTGGATCTCTGGTCCTAGTTCCCATCACTACTTGCGAAGGCTGAAGGGGTTGAGGTATTAATGCCTTCATTCCTTCCTCCAATCTAATGGTCGGGAAAGACCTCATATCCTCTGAAAGGATCTTGTCCATTCATCTAACAAACAAAAGGGTACTCTCTTTTGGTATTTGAAACTCTCTATCCTTCCTGAGCTTCATCAGCTATGGAGGACTTGAGAGCTTTGCGCTCTTTCTCTTGGACTTGACTCTTAGAAGAGTCTTTAGCACAACTATTATGCTCCTTCATCAAGGGGTTCTGGGGTTCTATTTGATCGCAGAGAGCCTATGCATATTTGCACTACCTCTCATGAGCTTAACAAACTCTGTCCTCCAAGGGACTGAGAACGACTAGGTGAGTAAACCATCGTACATGCAACTATGCCTAAGGTCAATGAGCTCACAGTTCATGGCTCTAGCTTAAGACACTACAAAACTCAAGAGTTTATGAGAACAAGTCATGTATGAACCATATAATTCCTTACTTTCCTAATTATACAATCACACAGAAATAGAAGGGATACAGTATATCCATTAGGCATTCATTCACATTCCCGAAGGCATACGCAGTATAACCAATTCATACATAGTTACGGCTAAATTACACAGGGTAGGAAATCGCTTATCTATTACAGGTTGTCGCCAACCAACTAACTATGGGTGTTCGTCCTTCCACCCGACCATAGGCCCAAAGGCATTCATTCTTAGCACTCTGGCCACCCCCGTGCCAAGCCATGATATCACTAGGGAATTCTCACACTTCTCGAGGGTTCTTCCTTCATTTTCGCTTCTGTTTGGATCCTGTTCTCTATAACTCAGAGCTTTCTCTCTCGGTTATGGCCTCGACGAGGTTTCTCAGATGCTCCTTGGCATCAAGCTCGCAGCCTTCCATTCATGACTCACTGGAGAGCTCCGCGCATCTCCATTGCGAGCTTATGCTCTCTCTTTTTTTGTCTGTTGTCTCCTCTCCCATGTGTATCCATCTTACCCTGGAAGGTTTTTTCCGACCTATCCTATTCCTTCTTCCAGAAGGAAGCTCAGATCTGCAGGTCACTGCGGTACTTCGGGTTGACAACCCATGTTTCCATTTATGGGGGTGGTTGATTGTTCAACCACGAGTCCTTTCTTCATCAACTGATATCTTTCCTTGGGATCCAAAGGAGGTTGTCATCCTGATCAAGGGAAATTTGGGGTTATTTTTCATAATGAACCCTCTCTTGTAGTTTTTAAATTCTTCCTCTAGTGATATCATGGCCAATACTTTCAAGGCTTCACCGCCACAGTCGGTCATTGACAACTTAAACAATAATAAATTTGCATTTTCCTCATGCATTAGCATGATAATTCCTATTTTATGATTAATTACAAATTGGGGGAAATAGGGTGTTACATTGGACTAATAAAGAGAAAGTTCATAACACATGAGATAAAAGTCCCATATTGATTAGGATTATTTTCGACACGAAATGAGAGTGGAGATATAATAAAGAAATGCACAGAGATATCGCATATATCCAGTAATATAACTGAAATATATCAGAGATGCAACCATAAACACAAAGATACTATAATACACGATTTCTATTAATGAAAGAAATGTACAGAGACTGTAAAAATACAGAGTGAAAGACTTGCTAGAATGGTGGCAGCTTATCTCTGAGTAGAGATGTGATGGCTACTCGCATTCGCAAGAAGATGATTACAATGAGGCTCTGAAGGCCTTTTTACAATAATCAAGAATGCAAAAAACCCTAGACATCCAAAAACCTAACCCTGGGAGATGAAGCGCCAAAAGTCATGTGGGCCCCGTTTGGGTAAGTGAGTACATCAACTTCCCGTGGTCGTAACTTTTGCATACGATCTCTGTTTTAGGCATGTGATAGCTCGTTGGAAAGGTATCGTCAAGGAGATTCATTTTGGGGGACAAATTATGACTTAAGATATCATTGAGAACCTCGATCTTGAAAAACCTTCATTTGGGCCCTCAAAATGGCCCTGAAAGTTAAAACCTGCTAAAAATAGTAAATTGCCAAAATTGCCAGAAAGTCATTTTGAGCCATTTGGAAAAGGTGGGTGGCCACCAATATCCACTTGGATCAATCCTCCCTCCTTAGGAAGCATTGGTATCCATTGCGTTGAGTTCTCAGGGGAGAGGGAAAAGCATTTGTTGAATCTGCATCTTGGTGAGCTGCTTGTCTTCCTGGAGACGTTGCGCTGCTCAGTTTGTGGAAATCTGTCACGAACCCGTTGCGGTTGAGGATGATCAACAGGTCGAGATACATGAGAGGACAATGTGCAGAACAAATCTTTGCACTTTGATGCAGCCTTGTCGACCTTCTTCTGTTGGATAGAAGGTGTTTGGGGCAAGGCTGTAGTGGTTGCAGTGTCCTTTTGTTCTCCTTTTGAACAAATTGTGAATAAGCTAAATTTTGCAGTATGAGATACTACCTTGCGACACTTTTTAGGTGGAACAATAGTTAGAACTACCTCTGGTATTCTGTAGAGATGACCCCCCAAAGTAACAATGACACTACGGGGTCGAGACTCATAAACAACATGGCGTCTCCACATATATGGTTGGCCCAAGAGAACATCACAAACATCTAGTGGGGCAACATCACATAATACCTCATCCTTGAAGGGTTGGATGTTGTATGACAATCGACACTGTTGGTTGACATGGAGATCTCGTCCTTCCCGAAGCCACCCGATGTTGTATGGCTACGGGTGTGGTGTTGTCAACAATCCCAACTGTTTGACGACCTCTACTGAGATGAGGTTCTTCTGGATTTCGCTATCAACAATAAAATGCAGCGGGGTCCCCTTCACCCACATCTGTGAATGAAAAAGGTGCTCTCCCTCTTCAGGATCTGTTGGTTCTTCTGGTTGAATTGTTGCGGTAGCGACAATAGCAGTGGGGTCTGCGTCAATGATCTGTCCTTTACCATTATTTTCAGAATCAGATTCTGAATCAGGGTTCGGCTCTTTGTCTTTGATCTCGGCCACCAATGACTATTTTGAGCGACATTCATAGGTGTTGTGCCAGGGGATTTTGTGGAACTCGCACCATTTTCCGGTGTCCTTCTTTGTCTTCCCATGACCCTTCTTTTATTGTGTCTTGGACTTGTTTTCGGGAGACTACCTGTTAGGGCCGTCCTTTTCATACTTTGGTTGTTGCGAATTTGTAGACCTGAATTCCTGTTTGGTCTGGTGATTAAATTTCTTCTCAATTTTAACAGCATATCGATAAGCAACACCGAGTGATGAGATGTCCAGAAAATCCATTTCACTTTGGATGTATCTATGTAGATCCCCACGGTATTTCAGAACCAAATGTCGCTCGAAGTCTTTGATACCCAGCTTGGTGCGCAAGGTATGGAAGGTATTGGTGAACTCCGGAACTGCTTGGCCCCTCTCTTGCCGCAGTGTGGTCCATCTCATGTACTGGTCCTCATAGTTTCTAATAGGGTAATATTGTTCTTTTACCGCATCCACAAAAAAATACCAAGTGGGATCAGCCCCATATATTCCAAACTCCTATGTGGAACTTTGTTCCCAGTAAGTTTCCCACCAATGTGTTATCCACAATTTTCTTCATCGTGATAATGTTATGATGATGTTATGATGATGGAAAATCAAGCTCTTCACTAAGAATACTTTCCTGAGAAAAGTTGCACTTGTCTGCTTCCAGAAATTATATTTTTTCAAGAAGTTCGCAGGCTACCTATATACTTGCCTGCGAGAATGCCTGATTCTCGCAGGCTACATTAAGATAGGGTGCGAATAGTTCGCACTGTAACAAAGGCTAGGGTGAGAACATCTTCTTAAAGAGGAAAAAGATGAAGTTCTCGAGCCTTCTAGAAGAGAATCTTCGAGAATAATGAGTTGGCTAACGAATGGTTGTTCAAGGGCTGGCATTCCAAATATCTTGGGATCATTTCCTATCCAAATAACTACATTATCTTTTCCTATATATTGAGGAGATTGCTCATGGAAAAAGTTAGAAGCAAGATAGAAAGAGATTGATTGGAGAATTGTTGAAATCCTGTATGAAGGACTGATGCTATAGCAGCTAGAGACACCATCAAGGTCATCACAAGTGGTTGATTTTCTTCATGCATGAGCAAGTGTGTGTGTCAGAGCTAGGAGCCAAAGAAAGGAGACCTACAACATCAAGGCTCAAGTTGTAAGTTTCACTTTCAATTAATTCAATGCAGTAATATGTCCCTTTCCCATAAAGATGATGTCACTTTATTACATAACTCCTTGATCATATGTATAGACTAGCTATTGAATATATTAATCTGCCTTTATTTCGATTGGTTTGTGCTGTTGTGATCTGAACGGTGCAAGAGAGTTGAAGCAAAGCTTGGAACAACAGAGACCTAAGGAAAGCGTTCATAAGGTATGTCCATAATCCTTATCTCTTAGTTCATTCAATAGTCTAGATCTAGGGAAAGTGTAGTATTCTGTCATGTTTTGTTCTAGATCCAGGTGGATCTAGGGAGATCGGTTCGTGTCCACACTTACGGATTAATCCTGAAACAAAATTGGCGACTCCACTGGGGAATATCCCTTTGTCTTCATGGTTTTTTGAATTCTTTGTGGCCATTTGCTCTATTTTCTTTTTTCTCCTGTTTTGTCAGTGTCTGATTCCTCAAGATATCCTGAGAGACCCCCTGGGTCTATAAGCCAGTTTAAATTTGCTTGTATTTTCAAATTTTTTTGTATCTTCAGGAGTTCTTGCACTGTGTCCATTGACAGCCTGCGAGAACTAGTCAAGTTCGCATCCTGCATATAGGTTCCAGTGCGAACCCCTCGCAGCTTGCCTTAAGGTGGCCTGCGAGAATCCCGTCTTCTCGCACTGTGTAACACTGCTTGCCTGCGAGCAGATTTTTAATTTTTTTTGAAATTGAGTTTTGACCTTTTCAATTGCCCAGAACAGTTGAATTGTGTCTTTTTGTCTTATTGGATCATTGACTTATACATCTCTTGATGTAGTTTTCTTGCTTGAACAGATTTAGGGTTTCTAGGTCTTTCTTGCCTTTGGTAGCTTGACTTTCTTTTCTTGGCTCTGTCTGGAATTTTCTTTCTCTCTGACTTCTGGAGTTGGATGTGTCTGATTGGCTGAGAACCAGGGATTGGTAGAGAGTTGAGTGCTTTGTGTTTTCTCTTTTGCTTAGTGGTTCGGCAGAACATTTTTCATTCGCATTGGGAAGACTCATTGGTTTGGTTTTTGTTTTTACTTTCATTGAAAGAATTGGTTGGGTTGTCATTGTTGGATTCTGGATGATTTGATTTGATTTTCTCATTAATCAGAGTTCTTTTTGGAAAGTGAACAATAAGTTTTCTTTCAAGATTTTGTTTTTTGTCATTTTGAAAACATTGTAAAATCAAATTTTAGGGCTTATTGAAGTATTGAAAAAGACATTTAGAGATTTTTCTTTGATAAATGATTGTTTGCATAGACATCTAAAAGGAAATTGTGCATTGCATTTGCATTGTAGTATTGAGATTGATTTGGAAAATGTTCTCTCTCTCCCATAACTAGGATTCATGGAATGAAAAAGATTATATTTCATCATTATCCTTGCATTATTTGGGTCAGAGTCACACATCATGGGTTTCACTTCCGTTACCTTTGAGTAATCAACAGCTTGTAAAAACATTGCGTAATATTAAAATTAATCTAGTAACTTTTTCTAGGGCTCTTTACACCAACATATTAGCTAGGCTAGTGCTTTAGAGTAGGCAGAGAGACACACTCTCCAAAAGCTCAAAAACAAACAATAGTATCTTGAGTTAGGGAGTGTTAAATTCCATTGGCAGCATATTGTCCTGGGACGCCCTTCTAACACAAGGGTTAAGCACTAGGTCGCATTGGTGTTGGCAGAGTTACTAACCCTGCTTTGTTGACATCGGTGTAGAGATTGCACATATTACGGGGATCGCTCTTAGGTATACCCACAATTATGAGTGGAAGCCTTTGAGTTGGTTTCGGGATAGATACCCTACCCTTGCGTGTGGATCGGACTGACAACTATTCCCCCAGGCTGTACTATTGTTTGTGGTGACCTTAGTGGCTTATCTCTCTAGGTTCTTACCCAAGGTGACTGTGGAGGGGAAAGTCTCCACAGTACCTGGAATTGACGTTGATCAAACTCACTCGGGCTCCTTGGAGGGTATAC
>JZKD02S0616412.1:961630-974971 GCA_000966675.3 Picea glauca
GAGAGAGTTATTTCCTTAAAATTCTAGCAATAATCAAAGATTAAAAAAAAGGATATTAAACAAAGTAAAAAGCGAATCATCTAAAATTACACACACACACACACACACACACATATATTTGCATTAAGTTTAAGTTTCTCTAATTCATAATTAAGTTATGCTACACGTATTTTTTTTAACTTATCACTGTGTTCATTCAAGTTATGTGTTAGAACAACCATAACTGGGGTTACCGACTAAATTACAACTAGATTAAATTTCTAGTTACATTCTCGATATGGGTTAAGACTAGATACGATAATATCAAGAAGTTCACCTAACTTAATTCAATAACTTACACCACATCTAACCACTAGTACGTTAGAAAATGATAGGATTGTGGTTATCACTTAAAGAAAATGAGAGATAATGATAGATCTTGAAACTTCAAGAGCGATTTTGCTCGAACACTACACCAACATATACAAGGATAATTTTTTATTTTTTTTAAAATCGATTAAATGCTAAAGACAAAATCTAACTTATAGTCACCTGGTACTACAGAGGGCATAGTTTACAAGAAAATTATTATGACGATTCAAGGAATTTCAATCGACCAACAAATTTTTAACAATCACACCATTTAATCATAATTTTAAATGATAAAAACACAACGATTCCAAGAGCATTCAGAATATGAAGTATAAGGTAGAGAATATTACAAGGAATTGGATACTACTCTGACAAAAACCATAATCATAACATCTTACGAGTGTGGATGCAAAGAACATTGATATTTATAGTAATCTTGAGAGATATGAGATATATCCCTAACTTTATGAGATATAGAAGGAATAACCATTAGCGATTATCCACTATAGATATCTGCCACCACAATTTATCATGGTTTACATAACAATGTGACAATGTCATGGCCATCGCCTGAAATCTATTAGTAGTGAACACAATTATTTAATTATTATCTTCCAATAGAGTGTAATTGGCGGACATTTGTTCTTATTTTACTTGATTTTTATTTGATTTTTAAATATATCTATCAATTAAAATCAATAAAATTTAAAATTACCAAAATTTCACAAGAAGCTACAACCTAAATAACACTTAAAAGAAATGGATCATACTTCATCAATGTAATTATGTTATATTATTTGGTTCATATCATTTTAATAATTTTATCGTGAATCTTTTATACTTATCCAAATAAGTAAGTACCTTGAAGTTGGCCACCACATTTATAGTTTATTAACTTTTAGGATAATAAAATCTAGCAAATCTAAATTTGTAATTCTACCACGTCTCTTCTCTTCATGTCATGAGCTTTCCTTCACCTCGATCGACTCCACCTAACACATCCAAAACATGTCACCTCAACCAACTCCATCTACCACATCCTAAACTTTCACAAGTTCTCCCTCTTTATAAGTGGCCTCAATTTCAAAATTGTTATGTCCTCTCTTGCGTAAACCAATCCACTTCTTATATTGGCAGAGCTTTGTATCAACATACTCGATGTATTTGCACAATATTTATTAATACAAACCCACTAGTACAATGGTCATAATTAAGTGGGGGATGTACCTTAGAATCCCAAAAGATTTTGTTCTGGCAGGCGGGTTACTGTCTTCCACATGTTTCTATAGTTGTTGGGAGCAATTAGTAGCTACATAGGGATCCTCCCACCTCACATCGGAGTAGTTGTCCTAGATCGTTGAACTGCTACAAGTATTGGTCACATTGATTTGGTTGGTTAGCTATACAAAACTGAGTTTCCATCCTAGGATTTCACAAACCGTTCGTTTCTTTTGAGTGGAAGAGAAAGAGAAAGACAAAGTGAGAAAGGAGCTCCATGGGAGGCCTTCATTCTCCCTATTTATCTTTTCTATTCTTTATATAGGTTTAATTAAATTCAAAACTCAGAGGCATAGCTTAACCCCTTTCCCCGCCTATCTGTTTCGTTGTTCCTTTTCCCACTCCTCTTTTCCTAACCCCTAGCTGCTCTTTGGTGGCTTCACGCTTGGTCTCAGGTGCTAGTCGGTGTATCAACTTTTGTGAGCTTTGAAGCCCTGCATGCATCTTAACGCTCAGATCGACAAGAATGAGCTTTCTTTTCATATTTATATGTTTTTTTTACTTGGTCGGGACTATTTTCTTTGGACATGGCTTTGACGGGACAACATCTTCTTGCCTACGTCGGTTCATCATTATATATCCACTAAATGTTGGACCCGCAGTAGTCAACCCGATAAAGGGAAGTATGCACTCTTCCTTATTTATGATGCGCCCCAACCCTTTGTGTTTGGTTTCCATCTTTGACTCTGCTACCTATGCTGCTTTATCATTCACTAGTTCTAACTCAGGTATCGGGTGAAGGTAAGCTAGAACCGTAAGGGATGCTACAAGATTTCTGCTTGGTGCTTAGCGCATATGCTCAGACTCTTGGCTCATGGTTAGGTACTCAAGCAATGATACTATGGGTTGTTTCCTTTCCGCCTTAGTGTGAGCGATGCTCCTTGTGACTTGACTCTCAATGCATTGTTAGGTGCTCATAAATATGGGGGAGATGGCATTCGCATAAATCTCAAAGACTTTGTCTAATTTCTTCTATGAAGAATTTTTCTCCATGTATTGGTCATGAAAAGCGAGGCAGAATCAAATCCCGTTTGACTTGGTGCTCGTTCTTGAGCCCTGAGTTGGTGTTGTATAGCACAAATGTTTTGGCCCCATGTGGGGTCTCCTTGGTGCCTTGTGACTTAGTTCTTGGACATTGGGTGCATAGCTTTTGGGCCCCTCTTTTGAGCTCCTCCTCCTTCATGTGGCTATGTGTTGTTCTATGAACAAGACTACGGCAGTCAACTATTAAAACAATCACTTAGTGGTCTTCCTGTGTACGATTTACAGTTACTGGAAAAGGAAGGGATGGGAAAACTATACCATTATTGTGGCAAAAAAAAATTATGGATTGTCTTGCTAAACTGTTACCTAGTATAGTTCCAACTCACATGGTGGCTAAAAGGTTTAATCTTCTATGTTCAACTTTAGTAGAGGTGTCTCCTTCCTCCATGTCAACTTCAGAAATCAACTTACAAGAGAAATTATTAGAGGAGGTAAAGAATTGCTTGGATCATTCTGTTGCTCAGTGACGAGAATTTGTTGGTATTACTCTATGTGTTTTTAGCTCAAACATTTTTCTTTCCCCATCTTTCGGGGAAAAATCATCTAATCCAATCAGAAGACTTGATTAGAGTGCAATTCTTATTGAAAAAGCTATTTTTTTCACAACAAAGATTCATAGTGCCAAGCAATCTACTCTGATTGATGGGCAATTGGTTTCTTCTGATGATAACAATGGTAAATGCATCTTTGAGTAGCAAGATCATATAAAATGGCTGGAAATAGTGTTTATGTTTGGAGTGGGAAAATTCGAATTTCATATTTGGGCGCACGACTAACATTGGGGAAGAAATTGTGGGCAGATGAGATTATGGAGGAGGACATAGAGGATTGGATTTTATTTACATTGCAATAAGCCAAGAGTCAATTGGTCTCTCTGGTACAACTTGTTTTGTACTGTAACACATATCACCTTTATGAGTAAACAATGGAATTTTTGGTTTCACAAAAGGTGTTTTTTTTTTCTCTCCGGTATATTAAAAAAAACAATTGAATATGAATGCTCGTTTACTACTTGTTTACTGTGTTCATTTCTTTCTTTCTCTGTTGTTATTTTTGGTTTTCCTCTTAAGAATTATTAGTGCAAAAAAATGACAACTGCATTTAATTACACCAAATAGCCACAAGAATAAAACCCAAAACAAGGGAAAGCCCAGGAACAAAGATTATGCTTCTATTCACTGTAATTTTTATTATTTATTTATTTATTTTGGGTGTTACTGTACACCTGTTAGAATCTCTGTTTTAATTCACTCTCTTCTTCACTTAATTCCCCTATTAGTCATGCATATTATATTGAATGTAGACACTAAAGACAAGGATAAAACTGACATAATGGGTACAAGAGTGCAGTAGTAAGACTTGAAACGAATGTGAAGAGTTTCACTTATGCAATCCCAACACTATCAGTTAGCTTTTATAAATCCACATTAGTTGGCATCCAAATATTCATATTAGGGCTTTTCTAGGGCTTCATAATTATGGGTTCCTAGGGAATTTTATCCCTGTAAATAATGGTTTCTAGGTTGTAGGTTACATGTTATCTTAGGAACTCGTTTACACAGCTAAGTTGTTGTTTAAGCCCTAGGTTTCAATTTTGAAACCAGGCTCTAAAACCATATGTAATGTCCACCTATTCCAGGGCCTCAATAATAAATAAATATCTACTTTGTTGTTTGCTACTGAAATAATCTGCAATTTAATTTATTGTTTTCTTTCATGGTTTTTCTTTGGTTTTTCTTTATACCAGGAGTAAACTGATAAACATCATAATGAAATAAATACCTCAACATAATCACAACATCAACATAATAAAATACTTACCTCTACCTGTAGGTTGGTTGATTTTTTCCCTTGTTTTGGACCTTGCCCAAACTGCCCAACTAAATATTAACCTCCTAGCCAACTAGGAACAACCTCTTCATCTCCCTAGCTCTAGGAATCCTTGCGGTTTCCTGTCTCCCGAGCCCAAAATTCCCAGCAACATCAGTGCCCTGTGAGAGTTCCCTAAAATAATTCTTCCAATTTCCTCCTCCTTCATAAATTCTCAACCCAAAATAAAAAATGAGATGCCCTTCCAAGTCCCCCCTCCCTCCTTATCATCCTCCCTCAAATCCTCCTCATTAATTCCCCAATAGCCTTATCCCCCCATTAATTACTTCACCCACCTTTTAATAATAAAATAATAAAAGAGTCATTTAATATATTTTAATAATTAATTAAATTCAAATTAAAAACTATGATAAAATTAATCAATTTGGGTTGTTACAATGAATTAGATAATACGTGAGGGTGGAAGGGTCGAGACGAAGTTGAATGCATGTCGTTTCCAATAAGTTACACGTGGAAAAGAAGTCAACAAAAAAATTCCAAACCCTCCACCCTTTAGCCTATGCCTTTAAAAAAATAAGCAAAGTTGTTAGCTACTGTCTCTATAATTTATAAAAGGACCTTTACAATTTCCCAATGATACCTTGTTATTGCATTGTGCAAGTATCTAATGATGAAAATGGAAAAGTAAGTGGTGTGGATTACCTATGTGAAACCACTAAAACTTAGATGATCCTTAAGCTAATCATTAGTTGCTAAATATAAAACATAACCATGAGGAAATCAGATTGTTAATTTACCCGTTAACATATAAATGTAAAGGAGAAGTTGGAACTATGATAATTCATCGTGTTAACTTACTCCTTTTGGGGGTTTTAACATGCTTTGTTATGGTTTTGTAATTGCAATTCCAAGTTGGCCCTTCATAGGTGTATGCTAACTTGCCACTTCATAGTTCCATGATAACTCGCAGATCCCTCCCCAACCAACTTTCCCATTTTGTCGCCTTTAGCGAGACCGGCTTGTCCAAGCAATGTGAAAACATCTAAATAAAGTGACCAAGGCAAAAAACTTGACATACATGGTGGACAAAGCTTCTAGTAAAACATATGTATTAAGTGTTGCTTGATGGAGAAGGCGACCAAGGCAAGGATGGAGAAGGTTTGCTTGATGGAAAAAGTGACCCCGACAAGGACAACGAGGCCACTTGTGAAATCACAATTGGGTATCTTTTTTGATAGAGCTGAACTGGAAGGCTGGAACGGACCCTATGCAACTGGCGTTGGGGCCAACCACCCAAACATTTCATGCAGCCAATGATGTACAACTTGTGGAATGCCTATTTTTTTTCCCTAAGAGATTACATCGGATGCGAAGGAAGATAATCTCTTCCTTCAACCTTGCCTATAATTGTCGATAAGATTTTTTCCATGTTTAGTTGCCGACATTTTGTTTTTGTTCTGTAGTTGTTTTATTTGTTTTATCGTTTTCATGAAAACATTTTTTTTGTGAGTTGTGGATCATTTATTTATGGTTTATCATTTCAAGAAAGTTGTCTAGACTTTGTGGTTCGAGCTCTACAACTCGTCTATTCGGAAGATTCCACTGTCGTTTGTTTTGTATATGACATTATTACGTGTTCCCATCAGGACCCCAACCTATTTTTAGTACACATTCTCCCACCCACTTAGGGGTCTGGGTTTCTTTTGCCTGGCGACATCCCATGAATTTGATACCCCTAACATTATATGCTCACGATACAAACATCGCGACATAAACTCTAGTGCTCTTAGTCACACATGGAGGGTAGGTTTGGGACTACCTAGATTTGGCTCTCCACTAACCTGTTTTAGTTGCTACGATTTCAGAATTTGGTGGCGGTTCAAGCTTAACAAACTGCTAAACTAATCCACCTGCTACCAAGTTCCCACTATATCTGACCAGATAGTGTGCCAGAAGTGGAATTTTTTTTTCTTGAGCTTGTCTCTCCCAGACTCCATTTCATTGGTAGCGTGTGGTCAGGCTTCTAATCTATGTCTTCATGATCCTAACCTAGATACATAATATCTTCCCACATGCCTTGTAAATTAGGGAGTTCACTAAACATGTAGCGATCTTTCTTTCTTTTGTCGAAATCCGATATATAACCTAAGTTAAATTTTTGGTCAATTCAAAACTATTATCTATTTTTTAATATTTAGATATATTTAAAATGAAACAAAATCCTCAAAATTAAATTTTCCTAAATTTCAATCATGGCAAACTCAAACTATTATGAATCTGAAAATAAATTATCTTTAACAAACATTATAACTATTCCGCAAACTAGTGCGTTCCCGAGTTATTTGAAGGTACCATGTAGAAACAACCAACCTAGCCATTCATGTCGTACATGTGTTTCCAATTTACTCTTAAATTCTTGCTTTCAATTTTAGCATGGAATACGAGGTTTCAATATATCCCCGTTATTCTGATTGTTTTTTCTTCTTAATTACATCACAATTGGGTGGAGAATTTTAATTTATAAAAAAATGTGATTTCAACACTGGTAAAGTGTGATTTTGGATTAATTTTGGAAATCCAAATTTATTCAAATACTTAAAATTGTAATTAACTATGTTGGTTATTAGTTTATGGTTGTGGGTATTGTTGTCTCTGAGCTCACTTTCAGCCTAGGTTTTGTAATATCACTCGTTGTAAGTCTTATTTTTTCACATTTTGAAGTCTGAAGAGAAGCGCATGGTGATGTGTAATGTAACACTGGGAAAATGTATAAGAGAGAAAGGCTATGTTGTTGTCAATTTATGAGTTTCTTAATGCATGTTTGTGATGGCAGAATGAAGATAAAGTTGCAATGATTATGGTCTTATGATGTATTATTCATGTGTCAATTGAATGTGTGTGTTGTTATTCCATATTGTTAGTCGTTAAGTAGTTTTCAATGGATTGTATGAATTCTAACCTGGATGGAATTTAGTGCAATTGGTCCTTCATCATTATCGACACAAGACCATACGGTCTCTTTGATCCTCATGGTGTCTCGTGTGAGCCTTTCTTTAGTCTTTGGTTGAGGATTGATATGTTGATGCCTTGGGGTTTTTTTTGGTCAACTCTGGATGAAACTTGTGTCTTCAACCCCCCAACATTAACAAGGATGTGTGCAAAGTGTGAAATGATCCAACAACATTTTGCATTGTATTTTCATGGGTGTGTGCACAATGTTTTATTTTTGGTGTGTGTGCATATTATACAAAACCTTGGATGCCAACAAATTGGTATTATGCATTATGAAATATGAACCCATTTGAAACCTTATAAAGAAGAAAATGTAACACATTAGTAAGTTGGGATAACCTAGCAAATATAACTGTTATTCGGCCAAAATTTGTAAGAGAAATGGAAGAGCATATGGTAAAGATAAAGAAAAATTTAAAGTCTTCACAAGATAGGTAGAAAAACTATGCAGACAAGGACATGGTGCATAGGGAACTCAGAGTAGGTGAGCATTTGCTTCTGAAAGTAAAGGAAAAAAGGAGCTCATTGAAGTTGGGAAGTTTTCCAAAGTTGGCATCAAGATATTGTGGGCCATTTGAAATTATAGAGAGAATAGGCCTAGTTGCATACATGCTTTCATTGTCTGCATCCATGAGGATTCATAATGTGTTTCATAGGTATTTATTAAATAAGTATGCACATGATCCTAACAACGTGATTGATTGGATTATGATCCAGGTGGAGCACAAAGGGGACTTTGGGTGGAGCCAATGCACATCCTAGATCAGAAATTCAAAATGCTTAGGAATCAAGACACCATCCTAGTAAAGGTCCAATGGACCTATTATAATCCTAAAGATGCCACGTGGGAGCATGAGGAGGCCATTCAAGAAGAGTACCTGCATCCTTTTTCATATTTTGAGGGAATCCAAATGTACATTTGTACAAAAGTGTAAAAGGATTCCATTTTGTTGCTACTAGAGTTCCTGAAGCCACAACTCTGAGAGTCCATGTCTGGCTTGTGTTGGAGCCTTGGAAAGGAACTGGGATAACCTGCGGGATTGTGGTGCAAATAAGGGGTACACTTCCTTGGGTTGTGCAAGCTAAGGGGAACATGAGATTGATGGTTGGAATGGATGCATGAGTAATTAAACGATAAAATTATTGAGTATTGTGATGTAATATTTTGTACATGTATACATGTACACCTGTATGGTGATGTGCATTGAAGACAATGCAAAATGTAGGGGGAGGGGATTGTAACACCCCAATTTTTATCCCTGATGTAGCATTTTATAGTTGTAAATATTATGAATGGTCGAGGGACAAACATTGTAATATGTAAACATTATACATTGAAAAATAATAAAGTGAAAAACATCCTTGGCTACCTGATGGGTAAGGACCAGAGTAATGTTGAGTTGTGGTTCCACAAGAGAGGGGCCTTACTGGGGGTTTTGAGGGGTTTCCACAAGCCATGAGTCTTAATCCACCCTCATAAATCAACTTGTCTTTTAGTTGTTTCTCCCTTTGACTTATTAAGAACTCAAGCATTGAATTCATGTAAGAGGTTGGGTGAGAAAGTGATTCCACTTAGTTATGATGACATGGGTCGAGTGTAATCATCCTTGGTGGAAGAGTAAGAATAAAGCAAGCATGGGAGAAGAGGAAATTCAAGTAGGAAGAAGAATAATTTTTGCAGTGGAGAATGGAGCCAGAAAAAACTAGAGTTTAGTGTTGAGAAAGAGTAGGAAACCATTTTGTATGAAAATACAGCTTGTTGGAGTTGGATATTGCATGAAGAGTTAGGTTGTTATGTTTGTGAGTGAATTCCTATCGAGAAAACTACCTAAGAGCAAGTTATATTGTTGTTGTGAGAACTCCTACTACAAAGGGGTTCCTTGGAACGCCTAGTAGAGAGATTCATGGCTTGTGTGTGTTGGAGCCCTAGAGGGGATGGAGATTATTTAAGGAAATGTGGTGCAAAAAATGAGATCTCATACCTTGGGTTGTGCAAACTGATGGGGAAGAGAGATGGACGATTGGAATTGTTGTAGGAATTGTGTCACAGTGTTTTAGTGCGTATTTGAGTTATTTGAGTGGATTGTAGAAACCCATAGGAAATTTCCCATCCTTGTAAAATCATAGCCCCATCTCGGGGGTGTTTGTTGCTGAGAGAATTGGAGCAGCAAAATATATGGTAGAGTGGAACATCTGATGTCTACAACCGATTGTGTTAACAGTTAGAAAGATAAGTAATCCGATCATTGTGTTGTTTATTGTCTGAATGCTACGCTGAACATTGTGTTTAATTTATGTTATATTGTGTTTAACTGTTATTTTGCATGTTTAAATCACTTGCAATCAATTTTTTTAAGAATTATTGATAATTGTCGCCTTCAGCGAGACCGACTTGTCCAAGCAATGGGCAAACATCTAGACGAAGTGACCACGCCCAAAAACTTGATGTACCTAGTGGACAAGGCTTCTAGTCAAACGTATGTATTAAGTGTTGCTTGATGGAGAAGACGACCAAGGAAAGGATGGAGAACGTTTGCTTGATGGACAAAGAGACCCTGGGAAGGACAACGAGGCCACTTGCGACATGACAGTTGGGTATCTTGGTTGACAGAGCCGACCTGGAAGCCTGGAACGGACACTGGGCAACCGGCATCGGGAATGCCTGATGTGTGTCCTAAGAGAATCTCTTCCTTCAACCTCACCTATAATTATCCCATGTCTTACCTATAATTGGCCCAGACATTTCATGCGGCCAATGATGTACAACTTGTGGATTGCCTCGTGTTTGTCGATAAGATTTTTTCCATGTTTAGTCGCCGGCATTTTGTTTGTGGCCTGTAGTGGTTTTATTTTTTTTATCATTTTCATTAAAACGTATTGTATGCGAGCTGTGGAGCCTTTATTTATGATTTATCATTTCAGAAAAGCTGTCTGGACTCTGTGGTTCGAGCTCTACGGCTCGTCGATTCGGAAGATGACATTATTAGGTGTTCCCGTGAGGAGCCCAGCCTATTTTCCGTACACATTCTCCCACCCACTTAGGAGTCCGGGTTTCTTCTGCCTGACGGCATCCCATGACTTTGATACCCCTCACCTTCTATGCTCGCGATACGGACAGCGAGGCATAAACTCTAGTGCTCTTAGTCACACATGGAGGGTGGGTTTGGGACTATGGGGAATCCATTTCAACATTACATGTGAGCCACAAACATCATAGCTTTTAATATTTAAGAAAGTGGTTATGAAATTTGGTCTTCATCTAGACAGCATCATCTCGGTGTTTTCAATGGCTTCGGACTTCAAAACATGACGAGGGTTATGTTATAATGTTACTGATACGATCTTTACCTATATAAAATTCTAAATATAATATGGATTATCACCGTGCAAAATCCACAAAGATATTAAAAAATAAGATGGAAATGTGCGTTTCTGACTGTTCATTCATTATATTTAATTAATAGTCACAAACACTCTTAAACTCTAAACTTAACAATTTAATTATGGTTTGGTTTGCCAGTCAGAGCAGGGTTTAAGTAAATATGGGATAAATCTGTGGCCACCTTCGCAGCACTTGAGTAGACCTAATGATTAAGAACATGTGTTATCTCCTGAGAGGTTACAAGTTCAAAACCTAAAATTCTTTGAACTGATCCCCCACTACAGTGAACAGTTTCAAAACCTAAAATTCTTTGAACTGATCCCCCACTACAGTGAACAGACTTTTTAGAATTATTAAAATAGACAAAGATGGCAGACAAGGGCCATGCCAGCTGCCCGCGATTCTCCATACCGTTCTTGACCTCTCTTGCTATGCCAGGCTGTTCCAACATCCCCCAAATCCCTCCTACCTTTTATATACAAGGCTTTCCGTCTATTGCTTTGCTTGTTCAAAAAGTCTGAGATGCTATCTATAATAGCTCTATGTAGCCAATTCCGCTGTCTGCTGCTATTGTATCAGCACTTATAGTTATCTCGGCAATAATAGCACGAAGAACAGTTCTTCGCTGCAGCCGGACTATCATCCTCTTCTCGTCTCTGCACCTCCGCTGTGTTCCGTGTTAGAATCTTCGGGCCACCTCTCAATCATGTCTGATACGTTTAGAAAACGCGGCCGCGAGTCCGAGGCTCAGCCGGAGTCCATTTACGTCCGAGAGCCGAAACGCTTCCACGGCGAAGAGACAGACCGGTTTCTTCATCTACTGCAATTAGGTCCAAACTTAGCGGACGACGAACAAGAAGAAGAATGCGCTCCCAGTGAGGAGCTCGTAAATGGAGTCATGAAAAGCCTGGAAGAGGAGATTGCCGCAACCTGTTCCACTTCTTGTCGCTCCAACTCTTTGGATAACTCAGCGGCCCCCGATATTTCTAGCAGCCGCGAAGGCCAAACCGTAGATGCGGACTCGAGGATTGATCTGTGTTATCTCCTGGAAGCTTCAGATGATGACCTCGGCATTCCCCCGAGCCCCGTTCTGGACTTGAAAGAAGAAGCCTGTATATCTCCTAAGGAACCCTTCGAGGGTTTGTGGGAGAGCTCAGATCTCAAATTCCTGGGTGAAAACTGGCACTTCGAAGATGACTTCGAAAACTTTCAACAGTTTGCAGAGTACGAAAATGCCTGGAATGCGAGCCAGCTGCAGGATTATATGAACAGAGATTTTGTAAGCCAAGGCATGCTATTTGAGGGGGATTTTTCTGAGACATGGAGACTGGAAACTGCCGTTAGCATGTAACGAATGTCAGAACTCATTAACATAATTTGTGATTGTATGTCATACCGCCGAGATATAGCTATATTGTAAAAATGAAGGATGGATTGTTGAGCAAAGGAAACGTTTCGTCATTGTTGTAGATTTTTTTTTATGAAATTTTAATACATGTCCAACTCAATTAGGTAATCCATATTAAAGAAATCATTGATCTGGAAAAGTATACTTCATATGGTTTTTCAATGAAATGTCCTTGGAACTGACCGATAAGAATTTAAAGATTATATGAAAACTGGATTTGTTTGCAACATCAATTTAGCTTGGGAGACGTTTTTGCAGCGTATCGAATTTCATTTGCTGTGTTAAGCTTAAGATTAACAGACTGATAATTATCTGTCAGGCAAGTGTAGTTGTTATGTTAGTATATCTTATTTGCTCCCTTGACATATTATCAAATAACGAATTAAACTTATCTCGATTAATAATTCCCAGCTACTCTTGTATTATACATAATAATATATAAAAAATTTCTATGTACTATTATAATATAATAATATACCAATATATAAAATTAATTTGTATTATAATAATATATAAATTTAATTTTGTTGTTTTATTATCTATCAATAAAAATGAAGCTCATTTATGATCATAGTTTAAATCAGATTTTCTACCTCCTTGTTATTATACATAATACTAGCAAAACCACATTTAAAAATGGTTGATATACACATGCTAATCATAGTTTTCATCATAACAAGAATATATTTCTTTGTTTTCATTTATAGTGTGTTTTTGTAATTATAAAATAAACCTTAATATAAATAATCTTAACTCTATTAAATCTTAACATAAATAAATCTTAATACAAATAAAACTAACTCAAACTCTAAATCTCTTGTTTTGTTTTGATTATATCTCTATATAAAGCTCTTATGTGAATTGTGTAAAGCTGATCCAAACCTTAATTACGTCAGAAAGGCTTACATCTACCTATTGGTAATGGGCATAATTAATCACCTTTTAATCTAAAATTCTAATTTGATGGCTAACAATTGAAGATGCTGGCATATTCTTAGTCGTCCTCCCAAATCAATGAATGTGATTTACTCTTCAT
>JZKD02S0616412.1:974981-987347 GCA_000966675.3 Picea glauca
TAATAATGGAAAAATGTAACTTTAGTTATAGTAAAATTAATATGATGAAGATATTAAGCATAATTATATCTTAAAGGGCGTTATCAACTTAGTGAGTAAGTGGGAGGCTAGGATTAACCTAGTTTCAAGTGAAATCATAGACATAACTATGAAATTGTATGATTGGTAAAGTACACTATGTTAGTGGATGACAACACCTTATTAGAATCACTTAAAATAACCAATCTCAACATATCTAGGAGTGAATAATGTATTATCATTGTAATAAATACACTACTACATATTGAAAATTTTGCGATGACCACTTGCGACGAAAGTACTCTTTCATCTCAACATGCAAGAGAAAAAGTTCAAGTTTTTTAAATCCACCCCGTAGTCGTCGCAATCTCGATGCAGTTAGTTTGACCAAATTATTATGGTCAATGTTCGTCGCAAGAGAGGTCCGACTATACTCTGTCCGTCGCAAGAGCGATGTATTACTTAACCTTAAAATTGACCGTTAAAAATGACCTAAAATAAATAGGTAAAAATATAAATATGTTTAGGTCACTGTCGTTGCAATTGCAAAGATAGTGACCTAAAATTGCACTATAAATATTTGACGATTTAAAGATGTTGCGACAATCTTGCTATAACACCGACGGTTCCGAAAGGATATTTTTGTGCGGAAGAATGTCGCAGAATGTTATTAGAGGTGGGGAAAAAAGTAAAGCGGGTGAAAAGGGTGATGGTAGATGTTATTTCCCTTGTAAAAAATGTTTCCTCAGACATCCCGTAAGAATTTTAATAGCAACAGCTACAAAACATTGTAGGAAATATGGTCACATTGATGGCAGATTGAATGAATATTGTTCCATGGTAATTAGCTATATATTCATTATCTTTTTTTATTTTGCCAATTTTATATAAAATTATATATATGTATATATTGTTTGAATGTTTTTTATAGTATACACTAATTTTGCATGATTGTTTGTAATTATAAAGTTAGAGTTTCCCTCTAACTTTCCGCAAAATATTGCACCAAGTATTAGTAGAAATGATGTTGTACAAGCTGAGGAACATCATCATGACCAAGCAAATGAGGATCTCATGGAAGAAGATGATGGGACAAATCAAGTTAATGATCCCATGGAAGAAGATGATGGGACAAATCAAATGATCCAAGATTTGTTTTTGTAGCCAGATGAGGATGGGGAAAATGTTGGTATTTATGATGAACCTCTATTAGAAAAGACAAATAAATGACTTTATGAAGGATCAAGAGCAAATCTTCTCTCCGCTACATTGTTTCTAGTGAACTTAAAGGTTATGAATAATTTGTTGAACACTTGCATGACATAGATACTAAGGTATGTAATATGTTTCATCTCATACTATACATAAATGTTGATATTTTTTTATTTGTTTTTAGTGTTAATTAATGTGTAAAATAAGAATGCAATTTTTACGATTAATATTCTTACATTAACTAGTTGTTTGTTATGTTGTATATTGTTAGGTGAATTTTTGTTACCATCGTCAAATATTTTACCTCACACATATCGAGGTTTGCATGCCATTATGAAAGACATTGGAATGGATTATCAAACTATAGATGCATGTCCGAATGACCATATTATATATTATGGACAACATGCTTCGAAAACTGAATGTATGCAATGTCTTATCAGTAGATATTGAATTGATCAAGTAAAAAAAAGGGTGCCTCGAAAGGTTCTTCATCATATTCCCATAATTCCATGTTTGCAGCGATTGTTCAGGTGTAAAAGAATAGCACAATTTATGGATTACCATGCACACAACAAAAGTGGAGATGGTGTTCTTCGAATCCCTGCCGATGGTTCTGCATTTAGGGAAATTGAGGGAAAATGGGCAGATTTCAAAGATGAACCTCGTAATGTTAGGCTTTCATTGACAGCTAACAATGTTAATCCATTCGGAGAGCTTAGGTCTATTTACTCAGTGTGGCCTATTTTTGTTATCAACAATAACATTCCTTGAAAACCATATTATATTTTATGGACAACATGCTTCGAAAACTGAATGTCTGCAATGTCTTATCAGTAGATATCGAATCGATCAAGTAACAAAAAGGGTGCCTCGAAAGGTTCTTCGTCATATTCCCATAATTCCATGTTTGCAGCGATTGTTCAGGTGTGAAAGCATAGCACAATTTATGGATTACCATGCACATAACAAAAGTGGAGATGGTGTTCTTCGAATGCATGCCGATGGTTCTGCATTTAGGGAAATTGAGGGAAAATGGGTAGATTTCAAATATGAACCTCGTAATGTTAGGCTTTCATTGGCAGTTGACGATGTTAATCCATTCGAAGAGCTTAGGTCTATTTACTTAGTGTGGCCTATTTTTGTTATCAACAATAACATTCCTCCTTGGATGTCAATAAAGAGGGAGCACATAATGTTGACAATGATTGTTCTAGGTATTTGTTTACATTAATTTTTTGAATTTAACATTTTCATTTGTTTCAAATTTTGCATAATATCTGTTGTTTATTTATTTAATTATATATATTACATGATATCATTCCTTTAGTAATTATGTGTAATTTCAAACAAATATTAGGTAAGTACCATGTTAAAGATATGAATGTATATATCGAGCCTCTTATCGACGAGCTACTAAAGTTATGGGCTGGCATCACAATGTATGACATATGTAAACCAATTGGGTAGAAGAAATTTAAATTTCGTGGAATACTTTGATGGACAATTCATGATGCCCTTGGACTAACACATTTTTTTAGTATGTATAAGAATTCTAATATTGCTCTTTAATACTATATAATATTTTAATTTTATCATGGTGCATGTTTATTTTTTAAATAATCTCATTGTATAATTGAGATTAATCCATTTGTTGCAGGTCTTCAAACAAAGGGTAAATTTGCATGTCTAATTTGTGGCCCTAAGATGAAGTATCGTCATTCAAAAAGTTTAGGAAAGATGGTGTTTTATGAGTATAGGCACCTTCTTCCTAAGAACCATAGGTATCGTACTACTGAAAAACATCATTTCAATGGGAAAGAAGAGATTGGTTTAAAACCATGAAGAATGACACCTCACCTATGGAGGTTGGAATATAATAGAAATCGTCAAGGTACTCAATTTCGTAATGTATCGAAGATCATGTAATGTTTTGAATGTTTATTTTAATCATTGAATTTATTTTACCATATTTGATCATTATTTTTATGATTTCTTTTATGCTTCATGAAGGCCGCAATCATCATGAAGGTATTAATAATGGGCTTCCACGAGGAATACAATATTATCCCACTCAATTCATGAGGTTTCTTTATTATGAGGAGATAAAAATAGCTCATTTGTTTGATACAATGCATATCGGGAAGAATGTGACTGAAACGTTATGGTGAAACATAGATGGTAGGAGGGACACAGAAAAAAGTGTCAAATTTTGTATTGACATTCAAGAAGCCAATCATGCAATGTGAAGTGTGATCCGATATTCAAATAGATCATATGGATTACTAGACCGAAATAACCTTCCATGGTTATTAACAGAGAAACAAAGCAATGATATAAAAGAGGTCATTCAAAGAATTAAATTTCCCATGGGTTTTGCTTCAAACATAAAAAATATCTTAACGAAGAAAGGTGAATTTGGTGGGGTAAAAACACATGATTGACATACCTTCATTAAGGTAATAATTTTGGTATACATATTTATATATATTGGCCTTATAGATCTTTTATTTATTTTTATTTTTTTGTTTGTCTACTTTGGTCGAAACAAATAACGATTCATTTTGTTGTTACAGTATGTTCTACCACTATCTCTCCCAAACAACTTTGACAACAACGTCAAACAAGTTATATATGATCTTGGAAAATACATGAGGTAAGACGTAGTTGTGATTTGTATGCAAAATGTTCTTTCAAATTATTGTTTTACTTAATGACACGTGCTTTACTTGTTATGTAATGTAATATATTATATTATGTACTTATGTTGAAACATGCTATTTTCTTGTGTCACGATCTCATGTAGATGGTTGTCATTGAAATATGTTAGATGGGTCATTAAGATGTTTAATATGTCATCCATATTCAATATCATCCTCATAGATGTTAGATGGGTTTGAGATGGGCATGCATAATTTAAGAGTGCATACCCATACTGTCATTTCACTCTAAAAAAAAGATTATGGGATGATGCCTTTATCGTCCAACAAATATCCATTTAATTTAGAAGGAATAGTAGAGAGCTTAAAATTTTAATGAACATAAACCTTAACAAAATCAAGGTTTAATGGACCCCATCATTTGTAGAAATTTTAATACAAATTAAGTATTTCTTGGATTCTCCTGATCTAACAATTATATACCATTGTTAAATACATAATCACTTCTACTAATATTCTTGTGGAAATTAAACCACGATAACAAAGTGAAATATCAAGAACACATAACACAGATGTTTTACAGGGAAAGAATAAAGCTAAAAACCCCACTATCATATATTATGTATATCATGGATCATGAAACAATCTCATACAAAACTCTAATCCAAGAGTTCTCAGTACAATACAATCGTCTCACACTGTCATACAAAAATTGACAAATTCATGTGCCAATTCTCTATGTCCAGACAACCTACCCCCTCTGCACAATCCCTGCAATTAGAATTCTCACAATGAATTTGAATTTCCTACTTTGCATGAGCATATCCACTGCATGTGTGATTGCATGAGTGCACTTCACTCAAATCACAACTGATAGCCAAAATGTCCCTTTCACCTGTTATCTCAACTAGGTCTCCATTGGATCTTACATGCATGTAGTTAACCATGGCGAATCTTCAGTTGCATGTGAGTTCATTGATTGTGAATTAATTAATAATTAATTTACTGAACTCTCACTAGTGCAAGTTTAGTTACAACTAGTACAATTGGGCTTAACTCACTTAACTGAGTTAAAATACTTCACAACTCTCATAACTACACTTATAACTCTGTTACAATTTCAAGTCACCTCCTTATCTTACGAGCCAACCTTTGAACTCGAATTTCCCATAGTTAACTGATTTGCCATTTCAGTTAATTATTTCAAGTAATTATGAGATAATAGATTAATATTTATTGTCCAATTTATTTAAGGGAAAAGTAAATTAGAAACATGTTTCTTGTTGAATTTTCAACACTCCCTCTCAACAATAAATGGATTATCCTTCACCCCAATCTTGTCTCTATGATATTCAAATTTGCTCCTGGTGAGTGCCTTCGTCAGAATGTTTGCATCTTGATATTCCATAGGAATGTATTGAAGCAACATGATCTTTTGCTGCACACAGTCTCTAAGATGATGATACCAAATATCTATATGCTTAGATCTATCATGAAACACATGATTAATCGAGAGTTTAATGCAACTCTGATTATCACAATGAATCATTGTCGGATATAAATGAGAACCAATCAAACCAATCAAGATCTTTCTCATCCAAATAGACTCACATGAAGCTTGACTTGCTGCAATGTATTCCACTTCCACCGAACTAAGTGCCACGGATCTTTGTTTCCTGCTGTACCAAGAAAAAATTATAGATATGATACTAAAGATCCCCCCTAATATGCTCTTTCTGTTCGTTGGGCTGCCCGCCCAATCTGCATCCATGAAGCCATGCAACTTCACCTCATATATCTGTATGTACCATAATCCATACTCAGATGTGCCCTTTAGATATCTCAGGACATGCTTACCCGCCTTCCAAAAGAGTTTGGTATGCTTAACCATCACTTGACTTAGTTGGTTAACCACATAGCAAATTTCCGGTCTTTTGTTCACTAAATACATTAGCGAACCTACTAATTGTCGATAGACAATAGCATCCACTACCTCTCCAGAAGTAGCATCCTCTTTCCTCTAGTTTCCTGGAAAAGGAGTATACATGGGTTTGCAACCTTCCATGTGAAACTTACCCAGTATCTCCCTTGCATACTTTCCTTGAGACACAAAAAGTTCACCATATCATTGCCATATTTCTAATCCAAGGAAATAATGAAGAAGGCCCAAATCCTTCATCTCGAACTCCTTTGCAAGGTCATCCTTGCATGAGTGTATCAGCTACTCATCACCAGTCAGTATTAAATCATCAACATAAAGAACAATGATTAAGAGCTTACCCTCCACCAAAATTTGGTATAGGTTTTCATCCGCTTCACTTTTGGTGAAGCCCAATCCGGTGAAATAGTTGTCTATCCGAGTGTACCAAGCACAGGGTGATTGCTTCAGCCCATACAGTGCTCTCTTGAGTCTACACACATGAAAATCTCTGTCAAAGGTCTCAAAACCTTCTGGTTGTTCAATGTACACTTATTCCTCAATGATCCCATTGAGAAACACAGTTTTTACATCCATCTGATGAATGCGCCATCCCATCTGCGCTGAGAGTGAAAGGATGGATCTTATGGAAGAGTACCTTGCGATAGATGCAAAGGTCTCATCATAATCCATCCCCTTGATCTGTGAGAAACCTCGGGCTGCAAACCTGGCCTTGTATTTATCCACACTCCCATCAACAACTTGCTTTACCTTGTAGATCCATCTCGAACCTACCACTTATTTGTCGACCGGTCTTGGGACAATTTCCCATGCATTGTTTTTTACAATGGAGTCATACTCCTCTACCATAGCATCAACCCAAGTGGGATCCTGCAATTCTTCCTGAAAGCAAGATGGTTCAATTAGAATACATTTTCTCATGAGAGACATGTATTCATTAATTAGATTAGGAGACTGTCTCTGCCTGCGCTGTGAAGTAGGGGCTCCTACATTATGTGCAACATCTAGTCTCAATCTGTCAGCTTCCGTGGTGCCCTTTCCGCCATTTCTGATGGATGGTTTTACTTGAGTGGTTTCCTCCACTCCATGAACCTCCTCATGTGGTTGATCCACATCTTGAGACTCATCTTTGGGAACCAATAGTTCCTCTTCTGCATGTAAGTCTAGCTCCCTTTCAAGCGACAATCACATGGCTTTCCCCTCATCGAAATTTATATCCTGTCACATAAAAATCATCTTATTGTTCAACAAATACGCAAGATAATTATGGGGTGTTTCTGTGTACCCCACAAATATCCCAACTTCAGCAGTCAGTTCCAGCTTCTTCTTGGAATGCTTGGTCACATGCACATAAACAGATGAGCCAAAAATCTTAAAATGAAAAACATCAGGTTTCTTACCACTGAAAGCTTCTCCAGGTGTACTCATGCCAAGTATTCTATGAGGACAATGGTTTTGCACATAAATCGCAGTATTGCATGCTTATGCCCACAAATGCATTGGTAGGCCCTGATCATGCAACATCGCTCGTGATGCACCCACGATCGTTCCGTTCTTCCTCTCTGCGACCCCATTTTGTTGTGGGTTATGAGGCACTATGAGTTCTCTTCGAATTACTTCTTTGCTACAGAAGTCTTTGAATTTGTTAGAGATGTATTCTCCACTAGTATCGCTCCTTAGAGCCTTCACTTGCTTCCCCGACTCTTTCTCCACCAATTCTTTAAACTCACAGAACTTTGAGAATGTTTGATCCTTCTTCTGCATGAAGAAGATCCAACATTTACGATAAAATTCATCAACAAAAATAACATAATACCTATGTTTTGTTGTTTAAGAAACCGAGAATTGTCCACATACGTCTGTGTGAATTCTCTCCAGGATTACCGAAGCACGATTCTCCTTTTCATGAAAGGTGGACTTTACATACTTCCCCTGGGTGCACCCCTTGCACTGATCTAATTGAGCAAGTGTTCCCCTTGGAATTCCAGTAGATATTTGTTGCATGATCTTCAAGGCTCCATGATGAAGATGGCCCAATCGCCTATGCCATAATTCACCCTCATCCCGGCTCACCACTTTTTCTGCCTTGCCCACCATGGCACCACAACCATATACCTCCAACATGTAGGGATTCTTAACTCGAATCCCTATCTTCTTGACTTGACCCGTTTCTTTATGTCGCAGGTAGGATTTTCCAACTCTGAAAGTAATGTCATAGCCTTTGTCCTCCAACATTGCGACTAAGACCAGGTTTTTCTTCAGACCTAGAACATGCATAACATTTTTCAATTGAAATGGTTTACCTGACTCCCTCTGAAAGGTAATGGTACCAATACCAGTCGCACTATATCATCCATTGTCACCCATCTCTATATGCATTCTAAGATCTTTCTCCTCCAAGTCACTGAAAGACTCTTTATCTCCTATCATGTGGTAGGAAGCGCCACTATCCAAATAACACACCAATCCCAATGCACTTGAAGCCATGCATGTGATCAAAGAGAAGTCAAGTTCAAATTGTGAGACAAGAGCCTCACCAGTTGCATATCCAATAACCGTCGTGTTCTTCCTCTTATGTGGATAGTTAGTAGCGAGATGCCCATGTTCGTGACTATGAAAACATTTCACTTTGGACAAATCCAACTTCTTGACTTTAGACTCAGATTTTGAATGGAATTTCTTCCCTTTCCCTTTCCCTGCCTTGGAAGACAAGGCACAATCCTCTTTATCATCATGCTTTGATGAAGATCCATCTCTGGTGTTCCACCTGAACTCCTCCTACACTAGATCCGACCATAGTGGTTCCCAATCTGGAAATTTTTCCCCTCCATTAACAGAGTCTTGATAACTGTGCCAACTCTTGGGAAGTCCTAGGAGAGCCAAGCTCACCAAATCATCAACATCGACTGTTATTCCCACACTTCCAAGCTCATCCCAACATTGGACAAACTTCATGAGATATTTTGGAATGGAGTCACCCTTTTCCATCTTGATCTTCCTGAGTTTATCTTTGAGTGCCAATTTCCTATGGTCGTTACTGTTTTGGAACAGATTTTTCAAAACCTACCACATTGCATGTGGTGTGGCTTTCCCATGGAGACTTGAGACAATGCGGTCTCATACTCCCTCCAATAGAATCCCCCTCACCTTTGCCACCTTCTTTTTCCATGCATCAAGATTTGCAGTGTATGTCGCATTCGGATTAGGAACATCTTTGTCAATGTATTCCTTCAAGCCATTGTCTTCAAGTACTACCTCCATCCTATCCTTCCAAGCAATGTAGTTCGAGCTGCGCTCGAGTGCATACTCCGACCTCAATCCATTGAAATCCATTTCGATCTTGAATCAACTGTACCACCAAGAAAGTTCTTCTGCAAATTCAAATTTTATCCAACCACAAACTCAACTGCTGCAATCCTTCTTGCCCTGGGAGGTTCGCACCTGACTAATTAATAGCCTGAGGGAAGTTCACACCTCACTAGTGTACATCCTGTGAAAATGTTGAGGGAGTTCGCACTGTAATGCACAGTGGGGTGAGGGAGGTTCGCACTTCTCCTTTGAGAAGCCTCTGAAAATCCTAAGGGAGGTTCCCACCTCTCCTTTGAGTAAGGTGCGAAAATTTCTTCTCTCAGAAATGCATGAATTTTTCAGTACTATGTCATCGCACCGTGCCAGAGATGGGACCTGCGAAAACACTATTATTTTCGCACCTCACTTCTATGGCTCTGATACCATGTAGAAATTTTAATACAAATTAAGTATTTCCTGGATTCTCCCGATCTAACAATTATATACCATTGTTAAATATAGAATCGCTTCTACTAATATTCTTGCGGAAATTAAACCACGATCAAAAAGTGAAATATCAAGAACACATAACACATAAGTTTTACAAGGAAATCATAAAGCTAAAAACCCCACTATCATATATTATGTATATCATGGATCATGAAACAATATCATACAAAACTCTAATCCAAGAGCTCTCAGTACGATACAATCATCTCACACTGTCATACAAAAACTGACAAATTCATGTGCCAATTCTCTGTGTCCAGACAACCTACCTCCTCTGCACAATCCCTGCAATTAGAATTCTCACAATGAATTTGAATTGCCTAGTTTTCACATGCTCATGAGCATATCCACTGCATGTGTGATTTCATGAGTGCTCTTCACTCAAATCACAACTAATAGCCAAACTGTCCCTTTCACCTGTTATCTCAACTAGGTCTCCACTGGATCTGACATGCATGTAGTTAACCATGGCGAGTCTTCAGTTGCATTTGAGTTCACTGATTGTGAATTAATTAATAATTAATTTACTGAACTCTCACTAGTGCAAGTTTAGTTACAACTAGTACAGCTGGGCTTAACTCACTTAACTGAGTTAAACTACTTCACAACTCTCATAACTACACTTATAACTCTGTTACAACTTCAAGTCACCTCCATGTCTTACTAGCCAACCTTTGAACTCGAATTTCCCATAGTTAACTGATTTTCCATTTCAGTTAATTATTTCAAGTAATTATGAGATAATAGATTAATATTTATTGTCCAATTTATTTAAGGGAAAAGTAAATTAGACACATGTTTCTTGTTGACTTTTCAACATCATTCTCATACAATGTTATACAAGAACAACCTTTGGATCTACAACTCTTGCAATAGTTAGTGCCTAAAAAACAAAGGTGCATATCTAGATGCTAATAGGGCCTTTACTTTCACGGCTTAAATGATGTAACCCAACATTTAAATAAGAATATAGGTCCCAACTATTATGGTCAAACCAATCAAGTTATCTTGTTATATTGGATCTAATAATGTAGATAAACGTAATTCTCTCATAGGATCCATGGCCTGAAGTAATGATAGATATGTTCTAAATAACACAATAATGCATAAACACACCATAATCATGATAAAGGAAATGGAAGAGATACGAGCTAAGGGATTTTACTTTGGGTGTAATAAAAAATGGGATTGGTGGAAAAAAATTTCCAAAAAAAATACTATTCACCTCAAGAATAATGACAAGGATGAAGATGAACCTCAATAGAATTTGTGAGAATAGTTTGAGTGCTCATTAAATAATGAAGCAAAATTTGTTATAGTTGTATTGGTCAATGTAAGAATACAAAAAAATGGTTTGTCCCACAGTCTATGATTCATTGTTTGTTAAAACAATTGATGCTTGTCTACCAAAAATGCAATTCTATCCTTTGTAGAGGATTGTGAACATTTACTACTACAAAGCCTATAGATGACACTTAATACTAGATAGAATTTGTAGTACACGAAGACCTGAAATTAATGAAAAACATGCATATTGCGAGCTTCCTCTTTCTCCATTGGATAGGGATAAGAGTCTCAGGCCTCCCCAACGATGTCCAAATCTAGAGGAATTTGATGAACGTATTCTTTTTCTTTGTTTTCCACATGCATTTAACCGACATACATCTTGGCATTGAAAGCAACATATTGAAATCTCTTTGACAAATTTGAGATTTTCTAGTGCAACATATGCACTCTTTTTTTAAAGCATTGATTTTCCTTTTATGTTGTAATAGAGACTCCATGATAAAAACAGATCCTGCATTATGATTATCTTCCTGAACATGGATTCTACTAATAGATGAGAAGATAGAGGCATGGTTCTCAGCAATTAGGTCCTCCTGTTTACAAAGAAATTGATAGTTTATTATTATTTTACAATAGGGGTAGTGTCCAGGTTGGGTATGGCTCTCCATGCTACCTATAAACTAGAAATATTACAACCAATTTGGTTGAATAAAAGCAAATTCTCCTTCAATAGACCCCCCTACATGGGACTTTAAACTTATGTTTTTTTTACTTTCTCTTTGTTGGTCCAATTAGTCCCTATATGTGATCCATGTGGATATCAGTGGCAACCCACCTTTTCCAAATGGCTCCAAATGGATTTCTGGCAATTTTGGCAATTTACTATTTTTAGCATGTTTTAACTTTTGGGGCCATTTTGAGGGCCCAAATGAAGTTTTTTCAAGATCAAGGTTCTCAATGATATCGAAAGGCATGATTGAGCCTCCAAAATGAATATGTTTGATGATACCTTTCCAACGAGCTATCACACGCCTAAAACAAAGATCGTATGCAAATGATACGACCCCGGGAAGTTGATGTACTCACTTACTCAAATGGGGCCCACATGACTTTTGGTGCTTCATCTCCCAGGGTTAGGTTTTTGGATGTCTAGGGTTTTTGGCATTCCTAATTATTGTAAAAATGCCTTCAGAGCCTCATTGTAATCATCTTCTTGCAAATGCGAGTAGCCATCACATCTCTTCTTAGAGATAAGTTTCCACCATTCTAGCGAGTCTTTCACTCTGTATTTTTACAGTTTCTGTACATTTCTTTCATTAATATAAATCATGTATTATTGTATCTATGTGTTTATGGTTGCATCTCTGATATATTTCTGTTATATTACTGGATATACGCGATATCTCTGTGCATTTCTTTATTATATCTCCGCTCTCATTTCGTGCCGAAAAT